>JAVTVY010033663.1:0-14774 GCA_036873755.1 Hanleya hanleyi | reverse complement strand
CAATCAGCTGGCTGATTGCCAAGTCTCTTATTCACTTCAGTTGCTTATTCATGTTCCTTTTTGTCGCGGTCAGCTGGTCATGAATAACATAAACTGCACATTTACTTCGCCAATCGTCTTGTAGTTTCTAGTACCGTATGTTTATTTCAGATCTGCTTGCTCCAGACTTCTGTTCCTCTTGAGCTCCTCTCCATAGTCTTGGTTTACTTAGCAAGTGTCAGATCCGGCAGTCAATATTCAGCCATCGTCCATATTAGAATTTCCACATCAATAATCGAAAAAACTATTTTGTTTGACAATTATAGCACCGAATGTACTTTGAAAGAAATAGGTAAAACTGCATTTTCGCACTTCGTAAATCTAATGTTCATATACATTCCTATTTGACAAGGGGTATGTGGGTGCCGTCCAGGACGCCATCATGTTTATACCATAAATAGTATGCTCCCCTGAAGAATGGAAATCTGCTCAATATCTTAACCACGGCTATTAATATTAATATGAATCTACCAGAAGATGGTGGAATATTAATTATCATTTTGTATAAATGTTAATTCTGATATACCATTTCTTCCATGCATTAATTACTAATCAGGGTCGATTACTCGCCAACAATGATTACTTTTGTACTGTAAATGTTTAATACATAACTTAGTAAATAATAAATCTATTTATATTAATTTAGTAGGCATACACCGGGTTTATAGTGGCCCAGAAAACGTCGCATCGATTGTGTTCTCCAATTAAAGGAAATATTGGTCACAAACTTCAAGCAGTCAGATAAAAACAATATCGGTCAGTGACACTATTTCATGATGCTAGAATTAAGTTGTTTTATGTTGATTCGAAATTGAAACACCAAAGAGTGGTAGAATACGCAGCAGCAAGTGATACAACAGCAATGTGAAATGACAACAAAGGCTCATGTTCAGAGGCTTGATCCAGGCACGACGGAAGCAATTGGTGATTGGAGGGGCCACTATTACAGCACCAATATAGGTGAGAGGTCCAGGGGCCGCCTAGACCCAGGAGTTCCAGCGGTTTTAGATAGTCGAAATCGTTTTGTAGGCGGTAATAAAACAAAAACTCTTCGCCTGTGTCAAGTCAATTTGTTTTACCGGTTTTGTTGTTTCTTACCACATTGTTTTTATTCGCCATCAAACAAATGATCGATGTTCGAAAGCATAAATAATTTAAATATACATGTATAATTTCAATGGAAATGTTCATCAAGCATTAACCATGTCACTAACACCGGTTTGTTGTACTTGTTCAGCACAGAGTTCAGTTTTGTTTGTTTTTTTGCTGAAAATATTGGTGGTGGGGGGGGGGGGGCCTCCCCCCATTCCGCCGTCCCTGTGACATGGAACAAAAGTTTACACAAAAAAAAGGCCAGAAAATTAGACTGAATTCAGACTCATTTCTTCCTTGGTAAATTATGGCACTAAACTTACGTTGAAACAGTGGAATCAGTCGATAGGCCTATACTGTTCACTTTGAAGCACATGTTATAATATATTTCTTTCGTACTGGGATACGGATTGCTATATTGTCTGCCGCTCGTTTTCTTAATATTTATTTTTGTACTTCGAAAATTTCTGAAACTTCAGTATGTTCTGTGAACTAGGCATAATATCTAAAAATCAGACACCGTTTTTTTTTCTTAGTTGTTTTTTTTAGGCCCTATGCTATCTGTATTTTCCTAATGTTAATCTTATGGCAGCCGAAGGCCTACCCAAGCTATACGAGCGGGAACGCATTGCTGTCTGTGACAATGATTTCAGTCTTTTTTTTAGAGATTTTATGGAAATTGCAAGGAGATAATGGATATCCTGTGAGTACTTGCCAATTATTTTAAATCAGAAAGTGCACACGTTATCACGTTGATGTAGAGTGACCTTGACATGTGGACTGTACTATAGACCACGTGGTGTTCAAAGTTCATGCTCGCTGCAACAAACCTGCTTGTTTTGACGACGTTGGTCGAAAGTACTCTTTTCGGAAATTAAAGACACAGTCTATCATGGATGAAATCAGGTACAGTCAAGTACCCATTTCACTCGAAAATAACTGAATTTTTCGAATCTGTATCATTCGTTTCTCTGGAAGGGAATTGTATGGGTCCAAATTGCGCCAAGTTGCCGTTCAAAGTGTTTTTCACACAATGTTTGCCACCAAAAAACCGTTTATTTCGTTAATATTCTATCTACAAACTTCAATCAAACGGATGTCATGAATATGGGATATGTTGTTTATAAATTCAGTCATTATACATGTCTGTCATACAGAACAGCGACGGTGCCCAGCGATATTTTCAATCTATAAAATCCGTCGTGTTCAAACTTTCACTTGAATGCGCGCTGCAACAAACCTGCGTCACACTGTCGTTTTCGAAATGTGGCGCCAGTTTTCGATTGAAAAGCCGGCTCGGTTTTCCAGATGGATAAGCATAGTAAGTTACCTATTTTTCTTCGTACATACTTCCGTGATTCACAGCTATTTGTGCAAATTTATACAACTCGATTTTATTGATTTACAGCGTAAAATCCAACGTTTTTGTGTGTTTTTTTTCGAAAATTTCAGTCAAATGCGGATATTTTCTTTAAAATGCAGTTTAAAAATTTGCACATTCGGTTTCAGTCTATTTGGGACCTACTGATTCTGATTATAACAACATTTCATGTCTGCCTGTAAGTTCTGGCAGCCGGGTTTTATGATATATTTCATGTCCGATTTCGCGAAAATCACGAAAATCCATGTGCCATCGTGGCGAGCCCTGTTTTCGCCTCGACCTTCCGAGATTAAATCGCCCATTTCAGGATCAATAACCCTTACATTTTCACTAAACTTCGCACATAAAAAAACAAATGAATAAGCTTTATATTGATATAATTATTGTGTGCATTTTATATGACAAACACTGCAAACTTCGCCTTTGTATTGCACTGACTGTGTGAAATGCCGTCGTTCGCGGCATGTCCCCTGCTTAAGTCACGTGATGTAAACACATTAGCTCAACGAGACTTGACCGCGCGTGCGCACTAGTATCGTGACCTTTCTGATCTGACTATGGTGAAATGGACGAGTCACGTGGTCAGAAAGGTCAATCGCGTGGAAATCTCGTTTCTCAACGAGACTGAAAATGGCGGCAACTTGACGAGTTAGATGACAAAATTAGAGTTTGGAAGAAGATTTCGTCTAACGGAATGAGTCATTAGTTGATTATCAAAGTTCTGGAGATGCCAAATCATATTATTTATTCCATAAAATGCTTTTCGTGCCTTTGTCTCAATTCCCCACGCCGTGTGCAGTTGAAGATCTCGAGCGACTGACGTCTTATTTATTTTTTTCCTTTTCGGTCTGTATATGTGATTCGGGCTAAAGGGTCAGCAACAACAATAATAAAAAAAAAAATATAGCCGCGAGCGGCAATGTAGGGGCCAAGATTTCCATTATATATACTACACATTCTCCGGAAAGTTTAATTTGTCAAGATTGCGAGCGCCTTAGGTCGAGTGTGAACTTTCATCCTTATGCGCTGTTATCCAAACAATTGCTAAAAGATAAACTATTGAAAGTCTATGGTTTTCTGTATGAGTCCGCTGTATCTGGGCACTGAATTTATGTCGCTCAATACTAATTGCGTCCATGTACAACAACATACTTCAAACAGCATGCTAATTGGGGGCGGAAATTGTATGCCTGCCCCTGCAACAACGCGAATGCATTCTTACTGTCAATTCCAAACACACATACATATATATATCCCCTCAATCAAAATTGGTGACCTGTTCCAGGAACTTCAGCCACGAATCGTGTGAAACAAACAACGACAAGATACAGTGGCAGAGATGCCGTTTCAATTACGTATTTTGGCGCGCGATTTTAGTCGACTGGGTATTGTTCCCAAATTGGTAATGAAATGTCTACCTTGTTTGCACCCGCCCATTCGTGCTTCAACTGGGAACATTCCACGTAAACGGCGACATCAAATACTCCCTCGTTTCAGGGACTTAATGATATCCCTGCCGAGCAGCTAAGTTCCTACGCTGCAGCCGTGAGAGGAACACTCGCGCGTATTTGAAGACAGACGCGCGCACTTCCGATGAATCAAAATATTCACCTTTTTTGTTTACGAATACCAGGATCGCTGGATCGCTAACCCTCTGTCTACCCTGTATTATGTCAAACTAACGGCTCTCTCGTAACTGTTCAAGTTTTCCACAATTACCGTTCCCGGTACGGAGTCATTGTCAACGAAAGAACACAGCATTGGAAGTAAAGGGCACCAAATTAGAAGTTCGTAACTATTGCGGTTCCAGAGAAGAAGATCTTAGAGTGCTTTAGGGAAAAGCCAAGATGGCCGCCGAACATTTCGACCAATCGGCTTCTTCTTTGGATATGCATTAGATCTAATAGGCTCAACCACCACGAATCCGTCATATTCTGCATTGGCGAGTCCCATAACATACATATAGTCACTTCCGCTATCGAAATCCGTTGCTTGAAAATCTGATAATTGACCAATTTGGGTGAACTTCGATTGAGAATAGCGGGAAAACTATTGAAGCTAGGTACAAACCGTTGACACACTTTCCAAAGAGCTGCACCTGGACAATATAATGCAACAAACTGCAAGGTTGTACCACCCATAGTTCCAGAGTTATAGCCGGTACAAGATGAGTCTCATTTTTGACAAAATTCAAGATGGCGGCCAAAGCACGTGACCTAGGAGCATGATTTTTGCATATTCGTGATCGCCATACGACAATGCATATATGCAGTCACTTTTCCCATCCAAATCCTTTATTTGGAAATTCGACAATTTTGATTGGGCAATGGCGGCCATTTTGTTTTACGGAACAAATTTTCGAATACAAATTTGAGAGCCCTGAATCTATCGAACATGTGTGCCAAGTTTCGCGACAATCGGTTAAGCTGTTCAGGAGGAGAAGATTTTCAAAATTGTCAAAAAATTTCAGTTAAATCCAAGATGGCCGCCGAAGCTTTTGGCCAATCGGCTTCATTGGGGGATATGCATCAGTTCCCATCTGGCCCAATCACCAGGTGAAGTTTCAACTACATCGGTGAATCGGTGTTGACTGTACGAACGGTACAAAATCTGGCGGAAAAAAAACAATAATAATAATAATAATAATAAATATAGCCGCGAGCGGCAATGTAGGGGGCCAAGATACAGTCCAGACAATCTAGATTTTTGGATGAAGTGGCATTGATCACTAAGACTTATTTTGAGAGACATTGACCCGTCGATGATGTGTACCAAGATTGGATTTAATCGGTTCAGCAGTTCCAGAGAAGATCTTGGAAGGTTTCAGGTAAATCCAAGAGGGGCGCCTAAGCATCCGACAAATTGGCTTTACAATTACATCTGCATTACATCTCACATTCCCCAATACCTATGTGAAGTTTCCGCTCCAACGGTGAGACGGTGTTTACTGCACGAATCACATTATATATGGTGAAAGAATGGCAGTTTTTCCATCAAATCGCCAATTTGGTCGATTTACATTTGAGAATAGCGGCAAAACTATTGGAGCTCCATTGAAATGGTTAGCATTCTGGAGAATACAATGCAACAAACTGCACGGCTATACCTCCCGTAGTTCCAGAGTTATAGTCCGTACAAAATGTGTTTCATTTCAGACAAAATTCAAGATGGCGGCCAAACCACGTGACCTAGGGTAAAAATTTTCACATATTCGTGATCGCCGTGTCATATAGCATATATTCCATCACTTTTCCCGTCCGAATCCAGTACTTGAAAATCCCACCAATTTGATTGGTCGATGGCGGCCATTTTGTTTTACAGCGCAACCTTTTTTGACCAATTCGGCTCGATCATGTGTGCCAAGTTTCACGACAATCGGTTCAGCGGTTCAGGAGAAGAAGCTCTTCAAAGGTTTGGGGTTAAATCCAAGATGGCCGCCGAAGCTTTCGACCAATCAGCATCATTTTGGGATATGCATCAGTTCCCATCTGGCCCAATCACTGTGTGAAGTTTCAACTGCATCGGTGTATTGGTGTTGACTGTACGAATGGTACAAAATCCGGCGGAAGAAAAAGAATAATAATACCAAAAACAAAAGGTGACCAGCCATACTGGCTTGGCCCCCTAATAACAATAGGTGACCAGCCATACGGCTTGGCCCCCTAATAATACCCCTAATAAATGGATTTAGAGCTTCAAAAAACACTTTTTCTTGGTCAGCAGCACGTGGGGAACACGATTCTGGCCTTTGTTTGCGCCCCAGATGGCTCCTTCATGGAAATCAAAATGTTAGTACGTTGAAATAGGTACAGAAAACGGTCCCTGGAGTCCAGACAAAGACCTGAATGGAGAAAGTTGAGCTTGGAATTTAGTCGCCTGGAGATAGCGCTTCTCACAGTGTGCTTTTGTGAAGTTTACTTTCAGCCATATGCCCAGACCTACTCAAATTTCACGTTCTACCATAGCTTCGGAACTATTAATACGATCATCCTGCAATTTCTCTGTCATCATAGCAGTTATACAAGGAGTACCTATGCCAAAACTCAGAATAACCCGACTCGTTGTTTGTGTAATATTGAACAGAATTACTTCTCAAATTGTGCGATTTTCGGCATTATTTGAAAATTTGACAGTTTTGATTCCTCTATAGCGGCGAAACTATTGAACCTACGTAAAAAGGGTAGACACACTTCTGAAAGAGCTGCTTCTGGACAATATAACACAACAAACTATAAGGCTGTACCTATCGTAGTCCCAGAGATATAGGCTCTACAAGATGTGCTCCGTTTCTGACAAAATTCAAGATGGAGGCCAAACCATGTGACCTGAGAGCAAAATTTTTGCATATTCGTGATCGCCATACCGCAATGCATATATGTAGTAACTTTCTTCATCCAAATCCGTTATTTGAAAATCCGACAATTTTGATTGGTCGATGGCGGCCATTTTGTTTAACGTACAAACTTGCTAAGACTTATTTTGAGAGACCCTGATCCATCGATGATATGTACCAAGTTTGGAGTTAATCGGTTTAGCGGTTCAGGACAAGAAGATTTTCAAAGGTTTTCGGCTAAATCCAAGATGGCCGCCGGAGCTTTTGGCCAATCGGCTTCATTGGAGGATATGCATCAGTTCCCATCAGGGCTAATCACCATGTGAAGTTTCAGCGACATCGGTGTATCGGTGTTGACTGTACGGATGGTACAAAATCCGGCGGAAGAAGAAGAAGAAGAAGAAGAAGAAGAAGAATAATACCAATAACAATAGGTGACCAGCCATACGGCTTGGCCCCCTAATAATACCAATTACAATAGGTGACCAGCCATACTGGCTTGGCCCCCTAATAATAATACCAATTACAATAGGTGACCAGCCATACTGGCTTGGCCCCCTAAAAATAGACCCCTTAGCCGATGTTTTCGGGCTAACATCTTGACCAGAAGAAACTTTTGTTTGGGTCTTTGAGTATTTGCATAAAAAATGGGAGTTGGATTCTACATGTGACTGGCATTTACAAGCCCAGTATATTGATTTCTCCAGTGTTTCCTTGTTCTAGCCTTCAGCTTTGGAAGAATATTTGCCAATGAACTTGGGTCTGCAAGACCTTGCAACCCTGTCTGTGACAGAACATTGTGACTTTCTCCACTGTCCACCACAAGCACCATGAGCACAAAGGCTGGGCAATTCTATTTGAACAGTTTAGGTGTTTTTACTATCAAGAGTGCAAAAGGCTGTTATATTTGTAATGTCTATGGAGAATTGTTGAGAATTATCCATCATATCTTTCGTGTTTGGCTGTTTTGCAAGGTTTTAATTATAACAGTCTATTGTGATTATAAAACTTTGACATGCCGGGGCGGGAAATTTTGTGCAAATACAGTATTACTGCTATAAATGGAAAGAAGGTGAGGTTGCAAGGATGGATGCCAGAACAAAGGCCTTAATACATCATCAGATACCCAGAGCTAATTTATAAATTATGTTAATTCAATCCTCATAATCCCACATTTCTTTAATCTGTCATGTCTGTCTGACAATACAAAGAATTATTCAAATAGTTCCAAATTCAAACTCCCCTATCTCCAGGATGTGAGTAATTAGTTATTTGTTTTCTTAGATCCAGCCTGTGCGTGTGTTTTTCTACTTAGTAAGAAAATGGTGTAGTGATAGGCAAGCTTGGCCTATTTTCTGAACAGCATAGCAGGCTTCGAATTTGACGGCGGCAACGACGGCAATTGCCGTCGGTGCCCCATTAGTTTGCCCACATGCCCTACAAATTTCCACCAAGTACACGGCCACAACACGGCCGCCGTGAAGCCCCAAGTGGCCTACGTGACCCTAAGAATAAAACCAATCTTATTTCCATCATCATGATCATGTGTTCGCGTTTTCTCTCTCTTTATTCTTTGCTTTGGTAATTTCGTTGGAAAAGCAAAGTCATACGGTGATCGGTGGTTTCGTTTACAAATCAGGTTTCCCTCTTCCTGTTACCGTAAACAGGATCGTACAGTTTTACGACATCAGTATTCGGGAGCCACCTGTTTTTGGTTCGATTACGCTTCAATGGATGGTTCCCGTTTGGCAATCCGGATTACTCTCCCCTTGGTCAGACTACAGAGGGCGGGTCACTTAGTGCTGTCATTGGATTGAAAGTTAAAGTAAATAATGCGATCATGCCGTCACACGACGTGTTTCTGCGACCAAATCTCGGGAACTGGAGAAGGGGGCTTCAAACACGCGGAAGCTATATGCCTTCTTTCGTATTACTGGATAAGATCTTTTATAATTTGTATATTTACAGACAGTATGTGGATACCTCTTGAATGTTTTACAACAACAACAATAACAAACAGCTGTGAAAATATTGCGATATTATAGGCAGAGTTTGCAAAATATGTGTGAGTTTGCAAAATATGTGTGAGAATAGGATGGGGATATATAAGTCTAGAAAGGGCGTATGACTATATGAGGCCCATTAAATAATAACCCAGGCTTGGGGAAATTTCATTTTTATTTATTTCATGGCAATATCTTCCATAACACCTGCAAATAAAGTGACTGTAGTGCCCTAAGTATATTAACACATTTGGCCTTAATGCCTGGTCCATTGGCCTTGTTGCCCCCAAAATCTGGTCATTATCCAAGGCCAAAGTGGCCTTGCCCTATTTTCCCCCAAATTCAAAGCCTGGCATAGTAAAATAATGATGAATACTAATGTACTCAAAACTAAATAATGAAATAATGCAATAATGATATTTAGTAGTAAAAAGTTGATAAGATTAAGACACAGCAAGATACGAAAAATACAAATAAATGAGTTTGACTGGAATCCATACATATATAACAGTTCCAGTGTGATGCCAAAATTTGCAGAATTTGACAGAAATCATCGTATAGAATTTACATTATCTTAAAAATGCATGCTTTAATGATTAATTGTATAGTTGAGCTTTGAGGAACAAAAGTCAGGGAAGAAAATTGCTTTGCTCTGTTTTAAAATCACGAAGGCCATTACATGATTTAATAATACAATTTACTTGCACAATATTGTAATTTCATGCAGAATTTAAAAATGCACGTAAGTTGCACAATTTCTCAATGACTTAAAATAGTAACTAAGTACGTAAGTTTATTTGACAGTGTGTGTATATTTTCATTTCAGCCTGGACATTAACCTTGAGCACTGATACTGTGACTTACTGAACATGACATTGGTTCATGAGGCATCATTGAGGACAGCTTGTTTGCCGTCACACCTCCAGCTGGCCTGTGACGGGCAGTACCTAGCTCTACCTCATACCAGCACCAGTATTGGCATATGGAGTCTGGATAACTTGTCAGCTAAAGTAAGACATAATACTACGGTATCTAAAATAATGAAAAAATTATAACAGCTGTGGCTTAATTCTCATGGTGAATTAATTTCACATTAATTTCTATGTTAGAAATGACCAGGACATCACATATATATCGTGATACTCTGACATGAAGAAGATCCTCACATTATCACGATCATTTTTTGAAATACTGCTAGTATTCATTCCATAACATTCTAAATTGATTTTACTCTGTGGGTCTCCTGGGATGTTGTGGTGCACACGTCATACAGAATTTGAGGGCTTCAGCTCCTCAGACAGCCTGTTGTAAGAGACGACTAACTGGTGCATCAGTGAGGTTCCCGGATGAAAAAAGGAATACAACCCTACCTGTGGGTTCCCAGGTGTGAAATGTAATAGGAAACAATCATTGTAATATGACCGAAAGATTGTTGAAAATGACATCTCAATCATCTCAATCATCTCATTCACTCACTCCTTACCTTTGTTACAGCCTTTGGAACTTGTGGGTCATCATAACCATTTGACAGCATTATGTTTTGGTATGAAAGTCAGCCCCAAACTCCTGTGCTCTGCGGCAGAGGATTATGTCATTGTTTGGCATGTGCAGAGGGCCAGGTTGTCTCATGACAGAGGTATATAATTACCTTGGGATAAATTCATAAAAAGAATAACATTTATAATAAATTTACAAAGGAACTATTTTCTGCATACAGGAAATACATTAGTATGGTGACTCCAAATGATACATGTAAATGAGAAAATGCTGTATTTATAGAAGATCTCTTAGCTGTATCATGAGAAAACTCTTACTCGCTGGCTTTATCAAATGATTATGTTGGTTTATAAATTCTTATCACATTCTGTTCCAGGGGAGATAATCAAGGGTGTTATTATTGGAACAACTCTGGGCTATATCCAGTATCTGGCATTCAGCCCTGATGACAAGCTGGTAGCTGCCTGTGTTCGTAATGAAGTGTTCCTCCTGGATTCAACTGTGAGTTGTTTTACCTTCAGGAATCAGTAGATCCATTAAGGTCGACTATAATTAATATTTTAACTGTCAGATGCACAGGGGTTGGATGTTACATAATATTTTCCATGGTAACCCATTGAGGTTACCATAACTTTTCTCATAGTGACCTGTGTAGGTTATACACATTCAGAGACATGTTAGGACAAGGGCCTGGTTTAGGTAATTTTGTATAACAATTCTGTTCAGTCATTCACCTTAACATCACGTCCCTACAGATGTACATGATCTGTTAAACACATAAACTGATCTTAAGCACTACTGAATGTAAATTAATATGAATATGTGATGAAATTACCATGTGCATTTAATTTTCTATTTCTCAGAAAGAGAAAGTGTACGCCTGTCTAGAAGGACATGTGTCCCCTGTGACTTGTGTACAGTTCTGCCCACACTATACATCTACGGTGGTCTCGGTGTCTGAGGATCGCACTTTTAAGGTGATATGTTGATGAAATATCGCACAATAATGTAAAATGCACATATACATATTTGAATACCAGTTCGGTTCATTATTCTTTTCATCTTTTCCATTTGAAGGTTTGGGACATTAGTGAGTCAACCCTAGTATTCCAGTCATCCATTGTCTCTGCCTCCCCATTCATCAGTATGGCTATGAACCCAAATAAGGAACAGGTTGCCATTGGAACCACTGATGGACAGGTATCAGTGATATTGATTTCTAACCATATTTTTGAGTGGATGTATAATAGAAACTGATCAACGTTCGGAGTTTTTTTTGAGAGATTCAGCTCTTCCCCATCAAACTATTCATGGTAATCACACGAACAGGGGAAACAATTCTGTCTTAAGAAGTAGAAGTGGGTTTTTTTAAATTTTCATCACAATCAAGGGAGATAATCCACATATCACATCAAGGGACATAACTGGGCAAAAGAAAGATTTTGTTCCTTGGTGAATAAGGACCAGTAATCTGTGTTCTTGGAAAAATATCAAGGTAACTCTCAAACATTATTAAATATCAGATTGAGTTGTACTATAATTTAAAACTGCAGCTGATGAATTTAAACTTCAAAATGTGTTAAATTTCAATTCTGCAAGAAACAAAAACATGTTGGGTTTATTGAACAAACTGTTAGAACCCAGGGTGTTAGCCAGGGTATACAATCTGTCTGTCTAAATATCACATTTTGCTAGATTTGGACAGGCTACTTCCTTATTTTCCCTATCTCTCCCATGTTAAATTTTCCAATTTTTGCCTGTCCAAATTTGAAATTACCTGTGCAATGAACAGGTGGAGGGATCTCTGGCTAACACCATGTTATAACCTCCACTTCCAGTTGCGGATTTATGATTTGACCGATGGAAATGGTTTCAGATGTTTGCATCAGTTGAATGTTGCTAAAATTTGCAATAGGCTTCTGTCCAAACAGCCTGAAGAAATACAGAGCAATAAAGGTAATATATTAATCATGTTTGGCAGTGAACACTCACAATAACTACTTATCGTGAATTATTATGTATAGACAAATAACCTTAAAGATTAGAGGTACGGTAATTTCCCTATTAATTCACCTTCCAAATTTAATTCGAAAACGGCCGATTTTTCCGCTGTCGTGATTTTGTCCATCCTAATAAAACGAACACGGGAGCATTTTCAATATCCGTGAAACAATAAATTTGAACACTCCGGTTTTCGCCACGGAGTTCGTGCCGATGAAAGTAAAGTGAATATGTTACTAGAATCTCGTATAGTATATCGGCGTATGCTATTATTTGTAAGCGCAGAGAAACAACAGGGAATGGTACAATATAATCAGACTGAATTACTATTACTTACAGTCTATAAGGAAAAAATTGATTCAATTAACTCCGCAGTCCTGTAATTTTATCCTAACTTGATCGCGTTTCGCCGCAGTCGGGAAAAATATATACGGTAGTCCCCCGCACGTGTCGAGTGTCTGCACACGGCCCGCTATTAAATCATTCTTCAGTTTCCAGCGTTCGTATATCAAATATCTTTCTTTAAACCAGCATTCCTTTATTTGAAAAACACACATTATTTTAAGTAACAAATTTGAGAGATCTTCAACGTTAATATATTTGTTCGTCGTATATGCTAAACCCCTCGCTGTCCCCCATTTACCTGCCCGACCTGCCCTGTGTTATTCGTATGGGAGGCACTTGGGCCGTGTTCAAAGGAGGCACTGGAAGGGAGCAGAGTTCAAACTTTGTCGGGTGACGTTCCCGCGGAGATATCAAGTTGTAACGTGTGTGCTGGTGAATTGCATCAGATTTCTTCACAGCAACTGAATTCTTCGTTTGGGGAAAGCAAGATGCGATTTAACCTTTCGGTATGCTGTATGCTATTCGCTATATTTTCAGGTGAAGTGGACAATCAAACGACCATTATTTGACGTCAAAAATGAGCCATCACGAAAAGCCTTTGGAAGGATGTACATTTAACGTTGATTTTATTTTAGTATTTTGATCAATAAAAATTTCTAAAAATAAAAAATCTGGACTACAATTCTCGAGCATCACTTGTTTGTGCATGACAACGTATCGACAAGCCTGGAAGATCACAAACAATGGTGAAAGGGTTTCCTTTTTTCTTTCAGAACATCCATTCCCCCCCTCCCTCCCCCTAACAGTCCATACTCTGTGTTATTATCCACACGACAAGGTGAGGTATTTACGCAGACCCCATGTGGTAAGTATATTTGACCGTAAACAAACCTACAGAATTACGGTGATCAATCTGACTCGTCCTGCATTCTTCATCAGGTTCTCTGATTTTTCTCCCTTCTAATAATACTCAACATACAATACAATATCTAATAGCATGTTCGTGAAAGAGGCCGTATTTTTATTATTATCATTATTAAGGTTCACTGTATAGGAAACAAACTTGAAACGATGTGTTCACATCGCACGACATAATAGTATACCCCCTCAGTGCCCCTCAATTTTCTACTGAAACACCAAGCCTCCACATGAATGGCATTTGCTGCAGGTCTCCTTTGATATTTAAATTGTCAATGGCTACATTGTTTTGAGTACCGGGATAGTTTGCTAATGAAGTGTTAGTTTATTTTTAGCCTGTCCAGCTATTTCCCCATTCAGCACAGCTTGTCCTCCAGAGAAAACCACATAAAATGGAAGAATCCAAAGTCAGGATAGGGGTGACAAGATGTTTCAGTTTCCAGGGCAGTGGAGAGAATCTGAACAGCATGAAATATATAGTGAAATAGGAGAGTCCACGTGCAGCATGCAAGTTTCACCCAGACTGGAAATGACACTTATTCATATGCAAATGAGATCGTGTGTAATAACATTGAATTGACTGCCTGGGGAATACCTTGTCCTTCGGAAGCCCAAATTCAGCTCTGGGTGAGGATGCGCGATTCACCAGCAAGAGGCAATTGAAAGGGGTTTCAAATTAACGCTGCAGTATTATGGGTTTGTGTGTTAATGTGTGGCCCTTGTTCGTCCTGTAAATTTCACAATACCTCATTCAAACTTGTTATATCTTGGCTTTGATTGCATCTATCGTTTAATGAAACATAGACAGGAAATCACAGTTGACAAACGTCAGTTTTCCCACCAGGGGACACAAACAAATTTTGCGATGTGAAGCGCCGACAACAATCATCTCTGCATGTGCTCTGTTTTGTTCAATATAGTTATCATAAAGACTTACTCTTTCCGGTTTTGTTAAATATTTTATTGTGAATGAAAATATTTCTTACGAATACCCACGAACTTACCAAAATTCCAGCAATCAAAATTCTTGGAATTACACCGCGCATTTTTACACTAAGAATCAAACATCGCTATCGCCATTCCATTACTCTATATGCTAAACAAATTTGAGAGAAACATTTAAATGGCATTAGGTAAAGTTTCGAGATGAGAACATACCAGTATT
>JAVTVY010033662.1:0-153616 GCA_036873755.1 Hanleya hanleyi | reverse complement strand
GTCCACGATAGACACCACTTTCTCGAAGGCTGTCCACAGATCGGGGTCTAGGGTGAAACTTCGCGTAGCATCTTGGTAGCGGCCCAGACGTGGGAAGAAAGGTCCACGGTATACGTAGATGGCATTGTCTATGTGGATGACGTGTCCATCGAGCTCGCCGCTCAACACCCGTTTAAATTTGGTCCAGCCGTCACGAGGTAGCGTCACCGTATTCGATACGGTCTCAGCGGGCGACCAGCAAACTCCACGGTCTTCCACCAGGGTGACTTTGTCTTCATAGACGTGTAACCCCACCCGGGATGTAAGGGGCAGGATGGCTCGTAGGACGGGTGACATGCTTGGTCCAATGTCGAACGGTGAATGACACACACTCTGTCTGACCCTCGTATTTATAGTCCCCACTCTCAATACCACAGCGCCAGGGTCAATAGGGCACAGACTAGTGTGAGGCCAACCAGCCGGCGCTGGTTCCGGCGTGAGCGCTCCTGGTCCATAGCGCGAGCATCAAGGATGGCTGTCATAGTCCAGTAGTGGTGACTGATGGCACGCCTCTCCATCGAGTGCACTCTGTGGAGGACCGCTTCTGTGAACTCGTTCAGGATCTGGCGTCGTCCCTCGTTGTCGTCGCCATCTGCAAACATGGACCGGACCAATGCTCGGTAACCCGTGAATGAATTCACCGCGGTGGCATGCTGTAAAATGCGAGTCGCACAGGGCTGGATCTCCGTCATGGCTCTGCAACCGTAGAAATGAAGGTGTGTGATCCCGAGAGACCATGTGTTTTATAGACCATGTCACACATGCGCGCCTAGCTCTACGGGTGTAGTCCGTGATACGTACTATTCTGATGGGTTAGTCCAAAATAGAGAGCAACAACAACAACACAGATTACAGATCAATCCTTTTATTATGCGTGAACATCATAGGAATGCATTTTACTGACCTGTCTGTGGGGGTTTCCCACAATGGCGTTTACCTTCGTGTCTTTTCGTGTACGTCCGTGTCTTTTCGGGTACGTCCGTGTCTTTTCGGTAAAGTCCGTGTCTTTTCGGTAAAGTCCGTGTCTTTTCGGATCGGTGACGTCCGTGTCTATCATCAGGGCACTTCGCGTCTGCGCCTGCATTGGGTATGTATAAGGGTCTTCATGCGTGCGCGCGCGCAATGCGGCTAAGTCGTACACCAGTACACCAGTCTCGATCCTCGACTTGGGGTAGAGTGTGCTAAAAATAGATTACCAGCTAGCGTGCTATAAAAGGGAAGCGGCCTTGCCATTTCATCAGACACTCTATCAACCACCAAGATGTTCACTTGCACAACTTGCCAGAAGCAGTTTACTCGTCTAGATAATTTACGACGCCACGAGGCCTCCACCCACAACGATGGACTGTATACTTGTATAACCTGCGCACGGTCATTTAATCGGGAAGATGCTTTACTGCGCCACGAACGTTCAATTCATGGGCCACCCAAGTGTCCATGCGAGGATTGTGATCAACTCTTCAAACGACGCAGTCAGTTGCTGCGACACCAACGGTTGATTCATGGTCCGTCTCTACGGTTTGAGCGACAACTTCCTACTGAAGAGGAACCACGGAAGGTGAGATCCAGTGAAGATAAGCCCGGGGAGACGAACGCCACTGGTGATGCGATGAAGGAGAGCCCGCCTATACCCACAGTTCAGAAGAGCCTGAATATCCAGCCGGACCCCAGCGTTACGGTTTCGAGTCCTGACAACATCGAACATTTTCTGGTGGAGCCCATAAATGTTCCTAGCGATCTCTTACAGGACAACCATCCAATCAGTGACATCGATCGGCGCCATTGGTCCATGACACGGTACTGTTTCCACCCTCAAGATATCTACAATTTCCCACTGACCAACCGCACCTGTCTACGCAGCTACGTGGAAGCCATCTTCAACGATCAAACTACGGCCTTTACATTGAATGTCGCTTTCGGGTACATCTTACGTCACAAAAATACGGACCAGTTACAGTATTATTATCCCAGTGCCAACAACCATGTGTTTGACCAGCCGGTCACCATCATTAACCGGGGGTCACTAGAGACGATGCTGGAGATACTGGACACCGTGGAACCCTTGAGATGGGCGCATCGTCAACGCCCCAACATTCAATGGGTGGTAGAGAGGGTAACCAATGTCACGTTTTTCCTGACCAAGCTGACCGATCACCCCCATCGGTTGAATGCGTCACCCGTGCACTGATGAATATCATGCCGTACACACACTCTATTTCTACATGCTGCTCGCTGACTTGAGCTCAGTAAACCCTTGTACCTAATGTGACAATGTGTTAAATAATAAAACATGGTGTTTGATATTTCAACTTGTTTTGCTGTGAACATACTAAACATACCCAGGGCGGCTCCCCCAGCCTGGGTATGATGTAACATTGGGGTAATAAACTATATAAATGTTGCTGAACTTGTTGTTATTCACGACAACCGCTATCCGATTGTATAATACTCCGCGCGCGTCACACACTTGCGCAGACCCACCAAACCACGTCCGAAGGTGAACGCCATTGTGGGGGGAAAAAACCCAGTACATCAACACACACAAACAAGTCTAGACATGTACCCAAGGTGACGCTCCATTCACCCCAACCGGAAGTGACGTCACAACCCCCACGTGACCTGCGCAGCAGAATGGAAACGTCACCCTAGTGTAACCCCCTCACCTAGGCTTCACATGGATACCTCACTAGGGGCTCCCCTAGCTCCAACACGTCTAGCGGGACCCATACATGGTCCAGTTTTCGACACTAGGTGACCACATCCCGACAGAAATGGCCAGTTTTCGACACCGGATGTGCCGCCATCTTGAACATACGTGCCGCCATCTTGGATATGTCCCATAATGCACCGGGTCAAAATACTCGCTTCTGATTGGACGAGAGCTCCGTGGCGGATTTGAAATACTCACTTCTGATTGGACGAACCCGAGCCGCTAGTCCAGTCAGATGCCCCTTCACATAAGATTCACTTTGATACCTCATATGATCCCATTGGACCATGAGTAGCTCCCCTAGCTCCCAACACGGCTATTTCCATACCCTTGGGCCACTGCGCATGCGCAGAAGGCCGATAGTTCAACCCCACACCCAGCCCATCAGATGCCCCTTCACCTAAGCTTCACTTTGATACCTCACTCGACCCCATTGGACCATGAGTAACTCCCCTACATGCCAACACGGCTATTTTCATACCCTTCGGCCACCGCGCATGCGCAGAATGACGATAGTTCAACCCCACACCCAGCCCTTTAGATGCCCCTTCACCTAAGCTTCACTTGGATACCTCACTCGACCCCATTGGACCATGAGTAGCTCCCCTAGCTCCAACACGGCTATGTTCATACCCTTCGGCCACCGCGCATGCGCAGAACGACGCTAGTTCAACCCCACTAGTCCAGTCAGATGCCCCCTCACCTAGACTTCACATTGCTACATCACTCG
Source organism: Hanleya hanleyi (assembly GCA_036873755.1). Taxonomy (NCBI): domain Eukaryota; kingdom Metazoa; phylum Mollusca; class Polyplacophora; order Lepidopleurida; family Hanleyidae; genus Hanleya; species Hanleya hanleyi. The sequence continues at coordinate 150,137 of JAVTVY010033662.1, read as the reverse complement.
ACCCCACTGGACCAGTAATAACTCCCGTAGCTCCAACCCGGCTATTTCCATACCCTTGGGCCACCGCGCATGCGCAGAATGACGCTAGTTCAACCCCACACCCAGCCCATCAGATGCCCCCTCACCTAGGCTTCACATTGATACATCACTCGACCCCACTGGATCAGTAGTAACTTCCCTAGCTCCAAAACGGCTATTTCCATACCCTTGGGCCACCGCGCATGCGCAGAATGACGCTAGTTCAACCCCACACCCAGCCCATCAGATGCCCCCTCACATAGGCTTCACATTGATACATCACTCGACCCCACTGGACCAGTAGTAACTCCCCTAGCTCCAACACGGCTATTTCCATATCCTTGGGCCACACGAGTTGTCTCCCTTGCGTCAGTGTGTGCAGATGGCGCTATGATCGACGCCGTGATGTGGAAAGGGCGTCCCCATACCATCCTGGAGCCGCCATTTTGTTTGTTGATTTTCTGCGGAGATACACGGGACAATAACCGCTCGACCCTAGGGTGGTACAGATGCTAGACTGATCCTATTAACATGGTACAACACCTATAGATTATGTTTATTATTATTATTATATGGCTAAGAGGTTTTTTTAGGGTAATGTGAGGGTTTTTTCTCCCCGTGACCTCCCCACCGCCTCGTTTGCTCCCTTGCGCCGCCATTTTGAACCCATCACCACCACCACCAGCCACAGGCCGCCATTTTGAACCCACCACCACCACCACCACCCACAGGCCGCCATTTTGAACCTACCACTACCGCCACCACCCACAACCCGCCATTTTGAACCCACCACCACCACCACCACCCACAGGCCGCCATTTTGAACCCACCACCACCCACAACCCGCCATTTTGAACCCACCACCACCCAGCCCATTAGATGCCCCTTCACATAAGCTTCACTTTGATACCTCACTCGACCCCATCGGACCATTTTATCTAGGGACTACTTTTTCTCCGCGGAAGCAGACCGAATCACCGCCAGACATGACCGCATCACCGCGGAGGAATACATCTTTGACCTGGGTCACGTGATATGCAAATTTGGAACTCTCCTGTGCTGGAGGTAGCTTTTTGGTCAGAGGTCAAAATACTCGCTTCTCATTGGCTGTGTGACCTCCACGTGACCTCCACAAAATATGCAAATTTCTGAGGTCAAGTTGGCTCAATTTACGCTTACCCTACTACTCAGTTGAGCTGCAACGGGAAGAGGGATTTGGAAAACCAATCATCCTGGTTCTCAAATTAGTACGTTTTGGGTTTTGAAAAACTAAAAAAAAACTGAAGTGGTTTTCGGTGATCCTCACCCACGAGGTTTCAAAACACCACTTGTACGGCACATTCCGTGTTTCGTAATAAATCCTATTTCTGTAATGTTCAGCAATCTGCATTAATAAAATGTTTAGTGATACATGTATATTCAATACCAGTTACCATCTTGTAGACACTTTTTGACAACTCCTTTACATATAAATTACTTGTGTGCACTGTGGTTTTTCTTGTTAAACCTGCAACTGACAACCGTCATTCTCAGATATCAGTCCATACCTCATGTAAGGATCACGAAACAGTGTATACAATATCCGAGTCTAGACAAAAATGAGTCTAGTCCTCAGGCTTTCCAGCTGAACAAAGCTGAACAATAGCCCCTTAAATTAAATATCGACCAAAGTATCACCGCATGTTACTTCTGTTAGAAATCAGGTTGATTCATCTGCTATATATACAAAGCTGACCAAAATTTAAAAGTGGTGGATTTTTTAATTAAAGCATGATTGACAAACATTCTCATCATATTTTAGATTATCGCATTGTATGCGATTAGCTGTGTTTAGAAAATTCTCTGTCGCTGTGGCGTTTGCGAAGTGAAAACAGTTAAATTCTTCGCAAAAGCTGTGTTGGCTAAAATTATGCATGTTATATAATGTATTGTTCCAGTCAAAAGTAACGTAAAACAGCGTCGATGGGCAATTCGAATTGGGCTTTTGACTGTTTCTGATCTCTATATATACATTTTAGTAGTGATATTTTGAAATATGACACCTTCAACTTTATAGAAAACTGTATACTCAAAAAGATAGCAGTCCAGTAGATAACAACAACTTTTCGAAGATCTGTATGTACCAAAGTTATTGCAGGAAAGCGTTAGGTGACCATAAGTCCCAAGAAATTATAGCTGCTTCAAAATCCCTAAAACATGAATGGAGACCGATAACATTGTTGAATGTATGATATAAAATTGGGTTTGCTGCTATCGCACAAAATATTAAAACATGTTTGCCATATATTATTAGAAGATTTATTGGAGGAACAACTAGATTAACTTATGACATAATGCAGCATACCGAAAAAATCAGATCCCGGGAATGATTCTTTTGATCAGCTTCGAAAAAGCCTTCGATTCGGGTGACTAGAACTTTATACAAAACACTGTGGAATTTTTTTAAATTTTGGTAACTCTATTCGAAAATGGGTGGAAATATGTCATAAGAACATACAATCGTCCGTGCTTGTCAAAGAATTTAATACTTCTTTTTTCCAGGTATCGCACGGTTGTCGCCTGGGTGATCCCCTCTCTCCATATCTATTTTTACTGTTGCACAGAAATACTATAGCTGTCTTCCTCAGAAATAGCAGAAGAATTGCATTCTGTAAAGTATACACTGAAACGATAATTCACCTCTTTTTGGAATGTGTTCACTCCAGAGTTTAACAAAGGATTGGCTAATGGCAGAAGCTGGAGTAAATATTTATCTTTCAAATCTCCCTTGTTTTACTTGGTTCACAACTGCCTCAGTTTATAACTGAAGGTTGAATATGTTGTATTTGGGATATATTAACCCTGCCAGACCCCCTTTTTCCCCCCCACACACCACCACCCACCACCATGCACCCACCACGCCTACACAACGTTCTACCCTATCTGCGAAAGGACAAAACATTGAGAGATGACATTCAGTGAATTTGTAGGTTATCATATTGGCATCATTTTGAGCCTATTTGAATAACCTGCGGATAATAGGTAAATTAAAAATGGCGGCCATGAAGGGTACCGGAAAAGTGATATTTTCGTCATTTCCTTCAAAATTCCTGCCTTTCTATGAGGAAAAGTGAGCAAAAACTATTTCATTTCACACCAGATTATTATTTACTTATTTATCATGAAGTTTTTATTGCGAAGGAAGTACATACATAAAAAAAATCGAAAAATCTGACGGTAAAATCGGCCGAAGAATGTCTTTCTGAAAATGACGTCAACGTGACGTCATCAAAGCGATCGCCTTGGATTATTTTATATAAAAAGCCTAATTTCAAACCTCGGCCAATACTGTCTCACGTCAGCCTGGCCACGAACATTTATGTTTAGCATAAACCTTGTGTACTTTCTCTTAATGAAACACGGCTTTTTTTTATACACGTAAGAGCGAGAGAGATTTATTTCGGGTAAACGCCACCGTTATTCTGCACTTGTCATTGTATTTGATTATATGGTATAATTCTCATGGGTGTCATAATGAAATGAGAAGTTATTTGACATCACAACTTTTTACATGGTGTTTTGTTTTCAACTTGTAGGCCTATCGCTGTAAAGAGAAGCTCACAAACGATGCAATTTATCCGTCCATTATTTCACCCGTCCGCCGAATCATTATCTAGGCAACCGGCTCTTCTTCGTTTTATAACGAGAGTTTAAAGAGAACGCATCACAGAAATACCATTGTTTATCTGGTGAATTGAAAAGCGTAGTTTGAAATAACATATTTTGAACTTCAACTATGCCCATAAGGTGTTGTTTCCATTCAATACACCTGGTAGCACTAATGAAGCTGTTCAGGTTAGGTGACTCGGCCCTGACCAACGAGCTCCTCATTCCCATCGGAACGGCTGCTGGAACACGTGGCCGGCATCCGATGTCTTCGAGCGCCCGACTCCTTCCGGCTGTGTCGGGTCTGTTGTTTGGCGGGCGTGTATCCCACCCCCGGGGCATTGTTCACACATTGATCACACCCTGCACGAGAGGTAGGCAGCAGCTTTGTAATCAGCCTCCGTTATTCACTATTATTGCGTGCGGCACCAAACTGTATGATGAGAAACTGGTAATATCGCCCCGAGGGGGAGACGATGTAATTATACATTGGCAGGATACACAGCCATATACCTGTATGGTTTGGAACTCCTCTCAGACTGCTCAGGCCTCTTCGGGTTGCTGTAAACCCCCATATAACGGCTGCTGGCCGCTAGATGGCACGCAGAGATAATCCCGACTCACCTATGACTAAATGATGACATTTGATCGGTCCATTCTAAATGCTTTGTTTGGGGCTGAAAACATCGAAGGTGTAACACAAGGCCGTACCGACCGGGGCGTTCGAGTGTGTCCGTCAGTGTTTTGTGCCCAGTCCCCAATGAACATCTGCTGATTAACGGGACGGAATTAATACTTGTGTATAGGATAAACGCTGTAACGGCATATTGATGTTATAATGAGTCACTTATACAGCGGCTGATCCATATAGGGGACAGTCAATGACACATACTGAAATTAAATTATTGAGATATTTGTTAATGAATCTGGTACACTATATTTTATTCATCTATGTTGGGTTTGGAACATTTCGGATTCTATCTTCATTTGGGTTATATGTTATTAAATGGTATGGGTTGGCACTCCTATACATGTATCTGTTCATTCAACGGTCCTTGGCACTTTTGATTTTGTATTTCATTCAATGGCTTTTGCTGTGAAGACACTCATTTGTATCTATGTGGTCTGTGTATCTAATATAGCCGTCAGATCCCACATTCAATATTCATCCGTCGTCCACAAAAAAAAAAATCCGCGTCAATAATCGAAAACTCTTTCTCGTACGACAGCTGGCATCAACTCTCAATATACATGAAATGAAAAAAAAAAAAAAAAAAATACCAGATAATTTCCCATCATCATGTTACACAATCCTTATCACTCAACTGTATTATATGGCTCATTTGTGGAGATATTATAATTTCCATCAAATTGTACGGATGTTTTGGAACTCATGACCTCCTTATTCAGTGGTTTCGAGTTTGAAACTCTCGAGATAATATCTTTCATTGAACAGTTCTTCTCTGTTGAAACTCCGAACTGCGAATATATGCCATGCATGTTTTGGGGTTTTTTTTTGTTTTTGATCTGTCGACGTTATAGTTTTGATGCTTTTAAATCTCTCTGATTTTGGAGCTCTCGGCGTTTTTCGACCTCATTCAGTGGTTGTGGATATAGTGGGAAGGGGTGTGTGTCTTGTTCACAAATATCAGTTTTGTAACTTTTGTAGTTGGTATCTTATTCAATATTTTAGATTCAATCCTTGAAGTTATTTCTTATTTAATAATTTTGATTTTAAGACAATTCGACGTTGACGTTTATTGGATGTCCCCAAAAAACCTTCACTTCCGGAACTCTCTGGAAAGCTTTCCTCGTGTTATAACAGTGTGAAACTGATCACAACCCGACATGACAGAGTGTCAGTATGGGGCCGCCATTGCTTGAAAATGAGATATTTCAGTAATGAGAAATGCTTATCAAATTGACTTCATTTTGTTGTGTACATGGTTTAATGAGTTCGGGATTGTGAATAAAATCGGTTTTGAAGGAATGCGAACGTGAGTATCAATCTAATGACGTTCTTTTTCGCCTCCAATTATCGAGAGCGTTTTGGTCTCAATTGAGCTAATTCGAGTTCCGGTTAGATTTTGATTTGGTCCGACAGGATGTGGCCGGTTAGTCCGAAGCAGGCGTCGCCCAGTGCGGCAAACGAACGGACACCAGTTCCCACCCCGTGAGGTACCCGAACGAAGACGAAATCGCCCAGTAGATTAAGCTAATTGTTGAACACCTGTGAAGACTTCACTGTACTAACTGGGACAAGTGACGTCTCTCACGACTGCATGAGAATATCGTTAACTATCGTCCACAGTCTGTATTAAAAATGGTTAACAAACCAAATTAAAAGGTTTGGGTTTATATAATCAAGCCCATTATATGTAGCTGTTCATGGTGTTTTATCCACTATTTTCCCGAAGTATCGCAGCACTGGTGCATATAAACAAGTTGTCAAGTTCGACATGCATTAGTCAACTGCCGTCCAATAAACCTTTCCATGTTGATAGTCGCTAGAACCAACAGTGCATAAACTCTTAGAACTGTAAATTTAAACACGCTCGTAAATTAAAGCCATAAAGTTATCTGCAGGATTCATGCGATCATCAAAAATCGGTCGACTCCAAACAGTCTCAAATAGCTATACCCGTAAGCATACTATACGATGTGAGTGTAAATGGACATGTTTTCGAACGTTTGCCGCCGTCAGGCATAAATATGCCAATTGGCGTATATGCTGAATGGATGGTGGGGTATCCACTAGCTAATCAAGTGCACACGCTCCGACTAACAATGGACGAGCCGATGTTTGCAAAGCACGTGCGGGCGCATGTCACGTGAAGATGAGACATCACGAAATCTAGGACAGGTCGATATTGTTTAATGATAGTTTATCCAAAGCAGATTTAATTGGAAGTTCTCAGGTAGTCGGAATCTCAAACAATACGGAATATATTCCACCTGAATGCTCTCCTATTTTGCAGGTTCAGTCAAATGGAACGCCATTCTCCACTAACCGGAGCATCACGGCTTCCAGGAAACATCTCATTGTGTCACTATTTTCCGTATAACCATAAGCGTTCAAATTTTTTTTTATTATACTGTCAGAAGGATATGGTAGGCCATACACTCCATGGTACAGATGTAACAGACCATGGGTGATGTGGTCAAAACGACCATGGTGGACCATGGCCTGTCACATCTGTACCATGGAGTTTATGGTCAGACTGACCATATGCTTCTGACAGTATGGAGAGTCGGATCCTTTTTTTTAAGATGATGACCTGAACTACTTATTTGTTTACAAATTTGGAGCACACATTGCTCAACAGTTTTCATTTCTGTCTCAAGGTGTACATGTATAATAAATATGTTATTAGATTTTGCGATTTTGGTATGGCTTCGTCTTCGCCAGCTCGTCCATTCCCTTCAGCCCGGACTCGTCCATACAAAATGGCACAATCCATAAACATATGAATACTGCGTTTCGACTTTTACAATATAGCTCTCCCCCTCCCATCTTCCCGATTCCTGATCCAGCTCTTAAGATAAGATCGACATATAACCAACTAGTATTTCCAGGGAAAGATGAACAATATGGAAGTGGATTTTTTTCAGTAAAATAAATATTTGTTTGAATTTGGGTATATTACATACAATGCTGCTCGTTGAATTTGGGGCACATGCTTCCGCAAGATGGTTGACAAACTTGCAATGTTGATTCGTTCGTCGGTTGGCGGATGGATGCCTGTAATCGATCGGCGTTATAACTGTCACATTTCCCGTAATCCGAGGAACGATCAATAAACCTTAACTGTTCGTTCAAGAGAAACTTTTGTATTATTTAGGATGTTTAGCGTGGTACATTTTATAAATTAAACGACGTCCCGTTACAGTAACAAAACGTCGAAGTCTCGATGGCATTTGTTAGCCTATCTCTCGAGCACCTCACCAAGTCATCGTTCTCGTCTCGTGCTCATCGATTTGGGTGACGTGTGCATAAGGTCCGCCGAGACTGCCATAAAGCGGACGCGTACATGAACGCTGCCATATGTTTGATTAGGTTGTATACGGCAAATTGATTTGATAGTGCCCGTGTGTCGTGGCCCGAAGAACTCGGGACGTTTGCGATTCCCATGGGAAATCTTCAGTTTTCACGCTTTAGCTACATTGAAGAAAAAAACAGGCACAGACACAGGTTATTTGTTGTCAATACGAATAACTCCCAGACAAATCACCCAAACCGCTAAATGCTTAATATATCTGTCGGTAAATTGACCATAAATTGGAATTTTTCATCTTTTTACACTGTGATTATACGCCTTTGTCTGCGAGGATGTCAAATGTCCTTGAAGTGTCCAACTTTTCACACGAAGAGCCATTCGGTATGGTTTAGGAAAAGCTGATTTGAGAGCGAGGAAAGGAATAAAAAAAGAACAACAACACTTTTTTTCCTTATTGAGCTATGTTAAACCACTCACGCACTTTTACAGGAATACGAAGTTTGGAAATTTTACCCGTCAATGAAAATGGTCGACATTTCTCGTGGATGACAGACGTACGATCGGATATCTATAACTTATAACAACTGTCGTACCATCCTGTTAGGTTTTTTGGGGGGGGAGGGGTGTGGAGAAGGGGATACAATGAATTGAATTGAATTGATTTAGTAAAAGTTAAAAGGTGGCAGCTGGAATCCATTAAATTGTGTTCTTCAAAGCTCAGAAACGAGCTTCTGGTACAATAGTGCTGTCATTGAACGGCGCACTATTAATTGTGATCAATGGGAGATCGTATGGCTTGTTACGATGCTGATGGTTATTGTTGAAAAATAAATATAAGTTATATCTACTAAGTAATAACTAGTTCCAGTTTTTCATTTACAATTTAGGCGAGAATAGTCTTAATGGTCCCCAACATCCCGTCAATGCTTATGAACATGTACGGCCAAAGTTTAATTGACAAAGATATATCCGGACTTTTGGAACTAACTCGATGTTGGATCACAACCACAACTCCAGCCATTGGCAGATTGATGATTGGATGATTAAGGACTTGGTATAACCAAATTATGGACTACGGTTGTCTGATAAATGTCGAGTTCGATGACTGGTTCCGATGAATCGTTAAATAACAGAGACGAGTTAGGTAGTTTTAAAATGGAGCCTCGGGCCGTTCAACGACTATGTTCATGATATATCTCCATGGTGTTTAAATGAACAATCACAATCTCCGTGTTAGAATTAATTCTCATTTCACATACGGAGTTATGTCATGAACGACCAATCAAGCCATTAGTTAGCACATTCTGTTAATATTCTGGTTTTCTTGTGCATGTGTAAATCCTTCTATTCGTTGCAGTAAAAGTTCGTTTGGTGCAAAAGACAATAATTTAACCTATACCTGGCCTGGGGGGTTGGGGGGGGGGGGGGCACTTTGCTCCTATCACCGGAACGACAAAAAATTGAGAGCTGAATCCTCTTGACTTTTTAGACTATCATATTGAGGTCATTTTGAGCCTATTTGCATGACCCCCCGAGCAGAGGATCACGGATAAATTCAAAATGGCTGCCATGTGGGGTACCAGAAAAGTGATGTTTTCGTCATATTTCTTCAAAATTTTTGATTTTCTGTATGGAAAAGTGGGTAAAATCTATTTTATTTCATATCAGATTATTATTTACCAATTTATCATGCAGTTTTTGCGAAGAAAAAATAAAAATTCTGACCAAAAATGGTCCGAAAATGCTCTTTTTGAAAATGACGTCACAGTGACGTCATTATGGCGGCCAGGCCAGATAGGGTTAAGAAACATCCAGAGTTGGGAGAAACGACCGTCTATCCTCAGCTCTACATTCCAACACAATCAAGTGTTCAGAAAAACATCACACAAATGACGGTGAAACAAAATAAATATTTGTATTTTAGTGATAGGTTCGTTAAATATTTGCCTCTACATATTCTAAATATATACCATAGATATTCTGTTCACAACTGAGGCCATCGACAAGACATGCTCACGCTTAGTCATCAATCACAATATTTGATGGTAAACTGAAAGTGAAACTCACTTAAGAGATTTTCGAGCGGGCAAAATTGTTCCTAGCAAATCCTAAAAGATTTTAGCACGCTTCTTAGTGATGCATGGTTTCCTGCACTTACTTGTGACCTTCACGACGGCGCAATATTGCTGGAGGTCGCTTAGTGGCCAGCCATGCCAGCCGGCTCGGAAGCTCCGTCCAATACATTCCTTAAACCCAGGGTCCATGGCCTCTTCAAACGGCTTTTATTTCATTATCTTAATGGTCTAAACTCATCAACGTTGATGCTGCAGTTGGACGGTTGCCATGGAAACAGAAAGCTTTTAAGGACGTAGTTTTACGGCTATCGTTGAACATATCGATATACATTTGTTGTCACGTGGTTGCAGTTTGGGTTGAGCCCAGGAATAGCCGTCGCTCGAGGTATGCGGAGAGAAGTGATGATCGCTTGTGTAATGTGTTTAGATTGGGTTTTACCATATGCGTAATCAGAAATGGAGTAGAAGAATTCTTCACTCGTTTCAACACCTCACAGACAAGTAAATAATCCGTAATCGCATCTGCGATTTTTCAGAGCGAGACGCAATATACTCAAGGGGCTGGCCATATCCGACGATAGAAGAAATAATATACAACAATAATGTACAATAATATACCAGTTCTCGTATGAGGCTGAGAAAATAAGACTTGACGTTGACCATAGAACAAACAAATTAATTTAGATTATGCTGGGGATTTTTTCGAGCCAGATATACGTAATGTCTCGCCAGCTTGGAAGAAACAGGATGATTATACCATTCTAAAATAAAACAAGAGCCTAGTTGATACTATGGACAACATCACTAAAACGAAATCTACGAGTATTTCAGGTTTCATTGAGTTGCTGGTGGTCCGCGACCTTGACCGTTGACCTTTTTACTTCAACCACTCGCTTGTCACTGATGCATCCACCCATCAACATGATTTTCTATGGTTTTCCCACTGACCTTGACCTTTGACCTTTCGACATCAATGAGTTTCGTTTTTGCCATGAAAGCGTGTGGTATTCCCGAAATTTTATCACAACCCCATCCTTGGACTAGAGTAATATTAGCACATTGTTTTTTTGAGGACCGTTTTGGTTTACCATTGACTTGTTTGACCGTTGACAATTTTGTTTGTGGCTACTTCGCTTTCCACTCTTATTTCCGCTTGCAAAAAGGTCACCCTGCCCTTTGATCTGTCGACCTCACTGTTGGCCCGCGAAATCTGCATGACCCCATAGCTATCCTGACGACTTTTGAGAGGAATCGGTCAATTTGTTGAAAAGCGAAAGAACTAAATTACGGAAGTCCGGAAGAGAGAGAGAGAATACATTCCATAAGACTTCGTCTGCTAGTCCAGTAAAACAAGGACCCTAGATAATCAAGTTCTGAATGGAACATTCAGATTGGGTGACGGCGAGATCGCTATTAATTTTCACTTATATGCACAAACACCCATCCTCTCACCATACGAACCTATCGACTGTCGACCGGTTCTGTATTACAAATATAACTGTCTGTAATACTTTGATATTGGACCGTTCCGCCATATATGGCTATAGGTATTTCCCTGCTGGGATTAAATGATCATTTGCTATTTATTACACAACAGATTGCAAGTGTGTCTCTGTGTATGTCGAGTTTGATGTTAACGAAAAAGGTTACATGCCTATCTTGTCCATGGATGGTTACACACTCATTTAATGCCGTTAGCCGCAACACGTGAATTGATTATTGCGTATTCTGCAATGATTCTCTATTCACCTGGACAAGTGCAGATGGTCACTGCCAGCTTTGATAGTTTATATTACTATTTAATGTATAATAAGTGCTTGTCCATAAGCTCTTGGATAACGTAAAGACGGAATATATCTGATGCAAATCAAAACGAACTTGATATTATTTATATTTTATAGCTTCACTGACAGTCATAAGACAATACCGTTAATGGACTTGATAAATCGTAAGTGCCATTAGTATGTTGCGAAGGAAATTTGCAAGGAGTCGTAAAAGAAACTAAAGACGCTTTTAGGAAAAGCCAACTGTCATTCTTAAGAATATCATATGCTACTCTTACTGTTTACTCTTTTTGCTGCTGAACATATTAGAGTCTTCAATAATGGTACGGTAATAATGTCCGTATACAATGCCTTTGAATATTAAAGTAAATTTGTTCAGCATTTTAGTTAAAGACAACAGACTTGGAGCATCCTTTCTTCTAGAAACAGTGGAAACAAAGGAAGACAATTTACCCATTCTAACAAGGGACAACCGATATTGACGAAATAATGTGATACAATACCATGAAATTCTATCAAAGCGCTCAAGAGTGGAAATTATGAATATGCAATGCAATGCACTTACTGAAATCGTAGAGAAAACGAAAGTAAACATCGATCTTGAACATAGTCTTGGATACAGTTTTATGGCGGGTGTTTCCAAAGTTTCAAGGGGTTTATTCATTTAAATAAAACTACTTTGTGCATATAAATGTTATCCTAACACATCTTCCTTTATCTTGGATAGACAAAGCAGTTGAGAAGCGTGCCGTGGCTTTAGGGAAGACAGATTATTATATTCCATGGGACTTTTGTTGTCCTCGATGCTCTATTGTTCCCCAAAGCACATTTCGTTTACTAAGGTTTTCCGTCGTTTTAGTGCCAAGGCAACATTGCATTACTTATATGATCAAGACCATTTGATCTTCGCCATAAATACGATCCATGTATAATACTGATATATTCGGTCGTACTATATTGTCCCAGTTTCTGTGTACATATAGCTTTTTACATTGAGGGCCAACACAATTACATTTTCCGGCTCTGAGTTAATTAAGCACTCGACTTTCTAAATTTCTAAAGCCTAACTTCGTTGACGAAAGTAGTTTATTTCAAGGTGTTCTATAGACGAAAAATAGCTATTATCATAAAAGAAGTCTGCGACAAATAATTGAGGATGAATCTATATTTATCGGAAGAAAGGGTTGATTTTAACCATATCCAGGTGGAGATGCTTGATCAAGCATTCATCTGAGCTGTTAGAAAGTACGCATATAATCTTGCAAGCCGGTGTGGAGGCTAAGAATGTCCGGCGGCTAAGAGTGTCCAGGTCCTATCTGCCAACCCAGCTAGGACACTTATCTCCACATTGGGGACAAGTGTCCGTTCTTAGTTGCAATAGAAAAGGATATGAAAAGGGACACTAATCACCAGGATATTCTTATCCATCACACCGGCAAAGAAAGAAGTGGTTGTTTTGAAACTTAGAAAATATGTTGGTCAAAAGTTCCAAAATTATAAATATTAGTATATATGATTTAGCCCCCTTAGCATTTTGACAAATAGTGGACTTATTCTGCCATGGTTAATTGTTTGTTCTCCAGCAGTAATGTGCCACTATCTGTAGTTCCAGAAACCAAATGTTTCACCGTTGAACTCTATGTGGTCTCCAATTGCCTTCTGTTATTTATGCCTTCAACATAAGTTTTGTGTTGTCAATCTCTTTCCAAATACATGCACAATATGTGTCAACACTTAATCTTGCGTATACTTTCAACACTTGAGTTATGTGGAAGTGAATATCTGGTGCTGGTTTTGTTTGTACTCTCATCTCTTCAGCAACTTTTGCCAAGTTAAAATATGGGCACCAGAATTAGGGCATACAACCCGTCGCACAAAAACACAGGTTTTAGTTATATTTTGCTCAATTTCAAACAAATTTTGAAGAAACTTGACATCATTATTTGTGAAAAATAAACACATCTACGTATTCAGTGAATATTATACTTCCATGTTGGACTAATAATGTTTTTTATTAGTTACACTAAAGATAGAAAAATTAGTGTATTTTAAACCTATTCAAACATTGGTGAATATACAGCAAAGGAGATGTACGATAAGGCGGGATTTTGGCCTATACCTGTTGCGGTTGAAATAAAAAATATGTGTTTCAATTTAACGACAAGAGAAAATGCATGTACACAATATGTGGAAGTTTTACCTCGATTGCCGTATGATTATGGTTATGACATGAAATTGAAATCCGCCGCATGTGCTATTTCGCGAAAAAAGGTCTAAATCGAGTCATTCAAACACCCATTTAGACAAGAAGGACCCCTTGGACCAAAACGTCATTTATCCTGGTGGTGGCATTATATCTCCACTGCAGGAGAATCATTTGGTCCAAGGTGTCCTTAATGTCTAAATGTGTTTGAATAACACGATTTAGATCCTTTTTTGACGAAATAGCACATGCTGCGAATTTTAAAATCTTGTCATAACCATGCATAATCATCACCCAATCGAGTTAGAACTTTCACATATTGTGTACATATATTTTCTCGTGTCGTTACATTGAACACAATTATTTTTAGAACATTTGATTTTTTCGATTTCAGCAGCACCACTTATAGGCCAAAATCCCGCCTTATCGTACCATCTCCTTTTGAGATGAATCTTGAAGAAATTTTCCATCACATTATAACCTTCAAAATATATATAATGGGAAGCAGATACACTGGGGATACTTTTCTGAACTACAGAAATTTATCAAAATTTTCCTATTAATTTTAAGGTAAACGGCTGGCTGAGACAAAGCCGAGGGGTTCTTGGGTATGATTACCACGATGGCAATAAAGGGAGCAGATTTATGATAGTTTGTTTCTCAACGTGATTGGAAATCTTTCTGACATGTACCAACACAGGAAGCCTTCCGGTTGAAGCAACGAACTTCCCGGTGTACCTTATCATCATTAAGAAGCTCTCCATTCAATGTACGGGCACTCATCTTTGGTCTGAATGTGTTTATCCTCTTAATGTACCGTGCAAAGGAATCCACCTGAACCAGCACATCGATCCATTGACTGTACAGTACTCTCCTGGATATAGTTTCTCTGTATGTTGAAGCTTTTGACTGTGTTTGTTGAGCTACTTTCTTGTTAGTCTGATTCGTTACACAGTTAATCGGTTAATCTCGTTTTCTCTCACACGTGCCATTTTGTGTCGCTGACAGAGTTTACCAGCGATTTGGTGTTCCGGTCTTCCTAATGGAATCGATGAGTTGATTCTCTGTATACCGGAATCTTACAATGGGACATTTCCTTTGAGTATGGGACCTTGTTTGCGGAAATATTCTTTTGCTATTTTGCGAGTACGGTACGGGTGGGGTCCAATGCGATCGCGGGGACCCTCAAACTTCTGATCTGACAAAACCCTACCAATCATTCATCGTGCCACCAACTTTTGACATGGTCCATATTCTAGCATTTGAGCTCGAATCATTCGGCTGTTTGCCTTGCTCATCAATTAAATGAAGTGCTTTTGGACAGTATTGCCCTATCGAGGTTCGTCTGAAGGCATACCGGCTATAAAAAGATTAAGTTATACAGTACGGTATCTCCATCGTGTACGTGCTGATTTTATGCCATGTATTGGCCTTTGCGCCAACGTCAACGAAAACATGGTGGTGCCCGACACAGAAACTTTAGTTTTCAATCGATTTCGTCAGTCTTCCTAAAATATCGGCAGTAGAACACTAGAGTAAAGTCAATGAAACCCAAGACTTCCACCCCTTTACAGTCGGAAAAGCTTTTAAGAAAATTAGGAACGATCGTTAGAAGGGAAAAGTTCTTCTAGACATTGAGTGACAAGGTTTATGTCACGGCAGTCTGTGCTTCCCACGATTATGAAAACTAACAAAGGCATTTTCCTTTTTGTCGTCATAACTAGCGATGTTATGACACTAGAACGGGTTTCCAAATCACAATAAGTCAACCGAAAGACCTTATACATTGTGAAAGCCATCAGATGTAGTGTTCATTATCAATCATTTCTCCTTCATTGAATTTCCCCAAATAACAGATTCTGAGAGAGGATCTCTTATATTCATAAGTGTTTCCTATCTGTTTAGATAATGACCAGATATTCCTATCTGAGTAGATAATGACCAGATATCCCTATCTGAGTAGATAATGACCAGATATCCCTATCTGAGTAGATAATGACCAGATATCCCTATCTGAGTAGATAATGACCAGATATCCCTATCTGAGTAGATAATGACCAGATCTCCCCTATCTGAGTAGATAATGACCAGATATTCCTATCTCTGACCAGATGTGATAATGACCAGATATTCCTATCTGAGTAGATAATGACCAGATGTCCTATCTGAGTAGATAATGACCCAGATATCCTATCTGAGTAGATAATGACCAGATATCCTATCTGAGTAGATAATGACCAGATATCCCTATCTGAGTAGATAATGACCAGATATCCCTATCTGAGTAGATAATGACCAGATATCCCTATCTGAGTAGATAATGACCAGATATCCCTATCTGAGTAGATAATGACCAGATATGACCAGATATTCCTATCTGAGTAGATAATGACCAGATATTCCTATCTGAGTAGATAATGACCAGATATTCCTATCTGAGTAGATAATGACCAGATATTCCTATCTGAGTAGATAATGACCAGATATTCCTATCTGAGTAGATAATGACCAGATATTCCCATCTGAGTAGATAATGACCAGATATTCCTATCTGAGTAGATAATGACCAGATATCCCTATCTGAGTAGATAATGACCAGATATCCCTATCTGAGTAGATAATGACCAGATATCCCTATCTGAGTAGATAATGACCAGATATCCCTATCTGAGTAGATAATGACCAGATATTCCTATCTGAGTAGATAATGACCAGATAGTCCTATCTGAGTAGATAATGACCAGATATCCCTATCTGAGTAGATAATGACCAGATATTTCTCAAAACAGACTTTCTCATTACTCTACATCTTTGCATATATTTCGGTCTTCAACGTTTTTATCCATAGTATGTAATAGGAGGTGTTCCGTTTGACTGTAATTTCTTCCTTATTGTGTTGCGTTTGTAAACCGAAAATATAATTGAGTTTTCGTATTCGGAATTTTCACCGACAAGAGATTTCTCCAAAAAAATATTACGAGTATTAGAAAATACACATTTGTTCATTTTGCAATTTTTGGTGATATTCTTGCATATGTAAAATATGACACCTTTAACCAAAACGAGTCTTGGATATCCAAATTCGGTATGTTTGATCCTCAAATGATACCTGGCCAGACTCGTCAAAAATTGACGAAAAACATGACAATACTAGCGTTATATGTGACATTCAGTTACCAGTCATCGTCGATAACAGCATCCACGCCCGTATATGGAAATACCGTATTCGTGCGATAATATTAATACCAAAATCCAAATAAACATCAACACAATGCGCATGTTTTGGGCTTGAGAACAGTGCCAAAGTAATTGAAACTCTTCTCTGTTGGGAGATTAATTTAGTCCATACACAGAGGTATTGGTAGGATAAGAATGCTTATCAGAAATATCAAAAGGTATGATCCGGTATTACTGGTTTCAATTCTGTGGCACACTGTACGGGTTGGACTCGTGTGCATCTTTCTTCGTTGATAACATCAACTTAGACTACCAGTTTCATAGTTATGAACAATGGGGGAGTTTTTTCATCATTTTTCGTCACTTCTTGAAGTGACGAAAAAACTACCACACCATATCTCACGTGAGACAACTTTTTGTCACTTATATATTGTGAGTTCCACCGTTTTCACGATCTCAACACAAACAACCTTGAGTTTTTCATGACTTCAAGAAGGGATGAAAAACTACCATATCATAGGTCACGTGAGACAACTTTTTTCCACCATCACAAACTTGAGTTTTATGAACACAAGTCAGTTTCTCGCAAGAGAGAATTGGTTAACATTTCCCAGTGAAGCCGGTGTAAAAAGAAGCATTGTACAACTTCGCGAAATCTGTACAATGCCGTTTGCCCGAGAACAGCAGACGACAACTTACAAGGTGATGTGGAATCCATATTGTAGAATAGTTACAACTGTCGCTTCAGGATCGTCAACGGGATCATCATCCAGACTATATCCGTGCTGTGGAAATGTCACAGACACGAAGTTTCGAAGTAACCAAGGCCTCTTGGGAAATTAATAGGAAACCGATCTCCACGTCGTTCGGGGAATTGAAAACATTTAACCGATTGTTTGGAGAGCGCGCGATCTCTCTCAATACCGAATTTGTCGCGGTGGTCAGCTAGCGGCGAATTCGGAGCGCCTGTATTTCTACAGAAAGCCTCGAAATTAAGCACCCTCCCGGGATTATAAGCTCTCGTCAATGTTATTTGTGGGCCAAATTTAATTTTTGAATATAAACACGCCTCTCGTCGATATAACAAAGGGGAATAATTTGGGCTTTGTTAGAGGAATATGGCAGAAGAACAGACGGGGAGATCTATTTGTCTTCTATGATGATTTCACGATTGGATGAAATATAGACTTGTCATCGCTAAATTAACAAACATGCGCTGAGGTCAAGGCAGAGCGTTGTTATATAGCGAAGAATGAAATGTAAATGCAAAATGAATATTTTTATTTTAGAAGTCTTTTTGTTCTCTAAAGAACCGCCATTGGTTGCAAAAAGGGCAGTGCCTCTGACAGCGGCGAAGGTGCGTTTGAATTAATTACAAGCTGTTCGCGAAGTCTAATTTCAATATACCGTAGGATGTGCGGCTATGGGAGGACGTTATGAACTAGAATTTGCATCCAGAGACAGCATACAAGCTACGATATTTACTTTCGCATTGTGATGATTTTAATCAATGCCACACAACAGTATTTCAGAAATTTATCAAACAGGGCTACACCATAAAGCGTCTCAGATTCAAATTACGACTTATCACGTTGGACACACCGGTTTTCGTCAGATCATCGAAGTTAAGCAACGTTAAGCTCGGTCAATACTTGGATGGGTGACCGGGCGCTGTACTGGCTGGGCTGATCAGTGTCCAGGATAATAGGAACTGCGAGCACTCTCGTGTTCTGGCACATGTAGGTACCGTCGTGATATGACTGGAACAAGGTTGAAAACGACGTTAAACCCTACTACTCATTCACTCACTCACTCAAATTCTCACATTTGGTGATACATATCGGGGATAACAAATACGAGTGTAGCGTGCATGATATGACTCTATGTTTCGCAACTTTTGTCTAATTCCGATTAACCCGGGGCTAGAGTTCGTATGAATTAAGATTTTAAGATTCTGATTGTGCTCATATGCACAATCAAAGCGTGACTGAGATATATCATTCTCTAGATAACGACTTTACAACGAAAATCATAGGATTAAGAATACCAATCAGCTACCGATTTGATGTATTTGGAACATCGTGATGTCTTGCGTTGCGGACATCATTAAAACTGTGCATGGACTGCTTTTCTTCCTGGCAGGAAACTAGCCTGTGTTTATGTATATATGATTTGTTTTTTTCAGTTTGGCGCAAGTGCTGTTACATATGAATTAGGTCTTCGAATTATGGACGTGCAAAGTCTTTAATGAACGACGGTTGAATATTGAATGATGGACAAAACCCTTGTACATCAATGATAAACCGATAATGCAAATGTCATAGCTAATATACACATATCTCAAGTCTATTGCATCGAATCTGGATACGAAAAATACTGTCTCTATATATCTTAAGTAATGAGTTCTGAAGTGGAGAAAACAGTGGAGAAAGATAGCGATTCCCTTCTTGGACAAACATAATAGTTCTCACGTCCCATAATATTTTATCAGGAAATGTCTGGTGTGTGGGAGGGAGAGGGGTGTTACATCTGTGTTGTGTGTTACATCACAACACAAACATAATTATAATCGACATTTTAGGCGAACTGATTCACTTCAAACTTATCCCATACTTAAGGTATTCCGCTGCTGGTTTGGGATTTGGCGGCCATTTTCCATGTTTTTACCTGTTTTTCTCAGTAGGTTATCTCCGTTTCCTAGGTTGAGAGATAGGGAATTACTTTAAATGTCCTCTAGCCGAGAATTTTGCGCGCCAACATTCGTTCAATTTGATAAATTTTGATAGACATTTTGGTTATCTTCAAACAGTCCGAATATAAGAAAAAGTTAAATACTATTTATATGACTTTTCCATGAATATGCTTCAAACCCAGGGCTATTCCCTATGTTTTCTGGGTTATCAAATGGAGCATGCATGGGTCAGTCCACTTAATGTTGCCTACAGTTAAAAATGCACACCAACCTATATTTTTTCTTTGTTTTTTCTCATATTACACAATTATGAATGCAGCAACACACATTATTCAAAAAGTTAATTATTTTGATTTACCAGCAGCGGACATCCTTAAATTGAATTGATCATCATGGATAACAACTCAGGTTATATCCACCTTTAATTAGGTGGATAATAAACCAGAGAGCGTAGTTCTGTATTATAGAAGTATTCAACAACTGTCGTATATTGCCTGGCTTTACATTCGGTAAAACGACAGCTTTCTCTCGTAGCACAGGGCTGGCCCATACTTCGTCGGGTTATCAAAACTGATTGTTTAGCTGTCATATTAAAATCGATTCCCAGGCTAGCACACGAGATGATCCTTAGGCAATAAAATTTCATTAATTTGATTAGTTGATCAGAATATGAGGACATTCCAGGACAAATGAACCAGGGCTCTTCTGGGCACCGCGGGCTATATTGACTCACACACTCATTCTCTATTGGTGCTCAGAAAACCACAGAGTTACACCGGAGCTTCCGAAAGAAACGCGGAGCCAAAAAAACCCACATTTGATCTTTTACTATTTCGAATGTTCCATAGCGAAGTTTATAGAGAAGGGAAGATCTATATATAGTCCGACATCCACTCATCAGCCGCAGTCAATTTACCTTGACATTAACTCTGTTATTGAATGTGAGTTATCCCAATTTTTTCCACATGTCAATGAAAATCTGGAATTTTTCTTGGACATTTGAAGAGACCAATTCAAGTCTTGAAGACCGAAAGTTACCCCTTGATGCACAGAATATAACAGCAATGTTTCTGTATAATCGAGCTCATTACCCGGTTCTTATAGTCCCACCTCATTCGCCCTATTAGGTCTAAAACGTGTGAAATTTATTTATTACAAATTTTCAAAGTATGATGTTACCGAGCTTTTCACTAAATAATTACCACTAAAGAATTTACCTTAAGCAGTTTGACTTGATTTAGGGTGTATTTTGCTCGATGCTAGTTTCCCCAAGCATTACGCCACATGTCTTCCACATTGAAACGAACCAATGAAATTATCTGTTTTCAAATATATGACCTGGAAACATCAGACACGCTGCGCGAGACCAGACCAAAGTTGTATGAATTAGCTACTTTATTTCTCACACTCCTGATGCATTCTTCTGTGTTTTTCTTAAGAATGATCATATTACAAAAGGCCTAAAATATTTGAAAAAATAAAATAATCGGCAGTAGTTACTCTAACCGCATGGCTACGTGCAGAAGTGTTTACGTATATGCTCGTGCCATGCGTTCGGATAATGTCAAAGTAGATGATTAAATCCTTCTTTCTGAGGGATATTATTCGCTTCCTTATGCCAAATTATAGCCGTCAAACATTTTGAAATTTCCTAGAAGTGTGCTGGACTGACACTATATGCAGGCGCTCTATTGGCCTGTTACAATCGAACTTCCTCGTTATTTAACCAAAACTTCCCTTTTGGCTTATACCCTACACAAAGCTGGATATGGTGATCTCAATTTTTTCTTTCGTTCGAAGATTTTAAACGTTATATATCGATATATACCTCACTCTCTCGTGGAGTATATATCGATAATTGATATAAAGAATGCGTTATCCATCACCCGCACAGCACAGTGCCGCAAAATATGAGAAATAACTTCATTCTACAATTATATTATTGGAATCTAGAAAGTGAATTCAGATTAATATCTAATAATTTTTAGGATTTTGACAAGTGTTACTCTTAAAGAATGTGGATAGTGTCTTTATTCCTAAATATAAAAAAAAATACTGTCAACAACCACCACGATTATTTAGTCTCATAGCATCATATTGTATACGTCCTATTTTGACGTCCTATGAGGTTACAAACTCTGACAATGGTAGAAAATGATCATCCAGAACCAACTTTTCCAAATGGGAAAATTTTGTTTATTTTTATTTAATCAGTATATAACCAACGGATCATTCAAATACAGATTTTTAAAACGCTATAATCAGGGTGCATGAGGTGGGAATTTTAAGAATATTAAGAATATACATATCGATACTGTGCGTACAACAAGTTTAACTGGGTAATTCAAGAAATATTGTTGAATATGTTGAATTAGCAATCGGGAAACGATTCAATATACATAGCAATCGGAAAACAATATATGAGTTTACATGTACGAGAGTTGGAGGGTACGTATGCCCCCGTTTTATCACTTGAGCTACATTCAGTTCTTCATTAAATGAAGGTGTTAATTCATATGTTGTTCTGCAACTCAAAATGATCGGATATGGAATTATTCTGGATGCTGGAACTTGATACACTGTTCCCGTACGGTTTAAATGAAAATGTTAAACGGTTACAATGTAACAAACCGCCGATCAGAAACCTTCAATATCACCCAGCTATTTAAACATGACGAACGGGTACACCGCGGTCATGATCGGAGACAGTATAATCAATCGGCCATTTGCGATCGAATTACTATGAAATATTCAGTGGATTTTCCTAACAGGCCCAATATCGTTCACACTTTACGCAAACTATTATATGCGTTACATCTCCTAAATCAATTCACGAATGAGGTCCAACAATCTGTGTCACTCGAATACATAATACCACCAATCAAAACAAAAATTTGCCAAGACATACCGTATTTTCGATCGCAGTGCCCAGTGAAAACCACCGAAGCATTCCAAGAATGGCTATTCTTGAGACTTCTGTATTTGGACATAATAAACATCCACAGATTTCTGAATGACCCAAGTAGTAGGGAGAAGACGGGACGAGGTAAGTTTTCCAGGGAGGTATCTCTTGGTCCCCTTTTTCCGCCAGGGGGTGCCACCAGTCCCGTATGACGTCACTTCCGGTCTGGGTGAATGGAGCGTGACCTTGCCGTATGACGTCACTTCCGGTCTGGGTGAATGGGGCGTGATCTGTGAACATGATAGGATATGTACTGACCTGTCTGTGGGGACTCAATGTCGTTCATCTCCGTGTCTTTTCGGTGAGAGGAACATGTACTGGGGTTTTTCCCACAATGTCGTTCACCTCCGTGTCTCTTCGGTCAGGTCCGTGTCTTTTCGGTGGGGTCCGTGGGAACATGATAGGAGATGTACTGACTTGTCTGTGGGTTTTCCCCACAATGTCGTTCACCTCCGTGGGTCTTCGGTCACCTCCGTGTCTTTTCGGTGAGGTCCGTGAAGATGTGACGGAGGTGACCGAAAGATGTGACGGAGGTGTGCGAAGAGACACGGAGATCACCGAAAAGACCCGAATGTCAACACCGAAGAGTTACGGAGGTGACCTAAGCCTATGTGAGGGTCATCCGAGGGGCTGGGTGTGGGGTTGGAATATGGCCATTCTGCGCATGCGCGGTAGACCAAGGGTATGGAATACACGTTTTGGGATCTAGGGGAGCCACTAGTGGGTCGATGGAGTCGTATGAGGTGCAATGTGAAGCATTCGTGAAGGCGCATCCGATGGGCTGGGTGTGGGGTTGAAATATCGTCATTCTGCGCATGCGCGGTAGACCAAGGGTATGGAAATAGCCGTTTTGGGGTTTAGGGCAGCCACTAATGGACCGATGAGGTCGAGTGAGGTATCCATGTGAAGCCTATGTCAGGGGGCATCCCACTGGGTGGATGTGGGGTCGCAATATCGTCATTCTGCGCATGCGCAATAGACAAAGGGTATGAAAATAGACGTTTTGGGATGTAGGTGAGCCACTAATGAGCCGATGGAGTTGAGTGAGGTATCAATGTGAAGCATAGGCGAGGGGTCATCCGATTGGTCTAGTGTCTCGGCCGTTGTCCACATTCTGCGCATGCGCAGACAGGGAATTCTGGGAAAAGGGTGTGGAAATAGACGTTTTAGGGTTTAGGTGAGCCCCTAATGATCCTATGGTGTCGTATGAGGTCTTATTTTGAAGCTGTCACGAGGGAGCATCCGCCTGGGCTAGTGTGTCGTTCGTTGTCAATAGTCTGCGCATGCGCAGTCTGGCCGTAGTATAGAAATAGACGTGTTGGGGTTTAGGTGGGCCCCTATTGGGCCGATGGGATCGAGTGAGGTATCCATGTGAAGCAGTCGTGAGGGAGTATCCGACGGGGTGGATGTGACGCGAAACTGACGTCATTCTGCGCATGCGCACTAGAGAAAGTGTATGGAAATAGACATTTTGGCGCCGACAGGGGTCACTATGGGTCCGATGGAGTCGTATGAGGTCTTATGTTGAAGCTCTTGTGAAGCAGCATCCGATTGGACTCAGGGTTCGTCCGTGTTCAAGGATCTGCGCATGCGCAGTCTGGTCGTAGTATCGAAAGCAGGCATGTTGGGGGATGCGTGGGGGTGTGTGTGTGTGACCCACCACTAGGGGTCCATGGTTGTGGTTTGGAGGGTTGTGACGTCACTTCCGGGTTTCACTAAAACTACCTTCGAACACAGAAGAGTTCCAATTTTTCCCGTACACGTAGGATCCGGATGTTCAACATCCGGGGGTTTTCCCGGCCCGGCCCACGCGCGCGTCATCACCGGCAGTGCGCGGATGAATTTCGGGTCAAAAGGTCACATCCAGGTCAAAAGGTCCAAGGTCTCCCTTTCGGCAAGGTTCGGCAACAATGTTGCGGCATCGATATACAGAGCTTAAACCCCAAAAGGGGATTGTAAATTAACCTGGGAAGGATGCCCAGTTCCATTTGGACCAATCAGCGGTCGAGAAAAAGAGCCAATGAGCGATCGATAAAAGAACCAATGGACGGGTACTAGAATTTCGCTCACGTCTGCGCCTACATCCGGGTACTGGGATGCTTTCGCCTACCTCCGCGCCTACATCCGGGTTCTTGTACACCCGGGTAATGTTTTCTGGACATGGATGGGTTACCTTTGGCTCCATTCTAGGCCACTGATTGGCTAATACGGTGTTCAAAGCCAGTTTCATGAATTATGCTCATATAGAAAACACACAAGACAGGGTTTTTTGGTGAGATCTCATTTTTTTATTCAGTAACAACAACAACGTGAGAACAACCACGTGAAAACTGAAGCCCAGAACAGGGGGCTTGTACATTGAAAGAACTGAAGCCCAGAACAGGGGGTTTGTAAACTTAAGCCCAGAACAGCGGGCTTGTGTACATTGAAAGAACTTAAGCCCAGAACGGGGCTTGTACATTGAAATGATGGGCGGCCCAGTCATATACGAGTACATCGCGGTCCTCGGCCTTGGGGTACTCGTCAAACATCTGTACGATGGCAGATAAGGGTCTTCCCCGGCATCGATGGTACAGGTAAAACAAGCAATATTGTCCGCACACGCTACTGGCCAGGCTTTGCAACGTTTGACTGTTCCAACACCACTTCTCTGTGCCTTGATCCATGAAGTCTGTTAAATCGGGATGGAGGGGTGGCAGGCCGTACGGGTCAAAGTATTCGCCCTGCTGTTCTGTCAAGTACACGGCCACCCAATGTTCACCGGGCCGATCCATCGGGTCCGTGTTGAGAACGTATGCAGCAGGATACACACGGTCTAATGGGAACACATCTCGGGCGAACACCCCTTGAAAGACCATACGTGTCTCTGGGTCATTCTCCAGCACGGTGGTTACCTGGTCTGTATCCATGTTAGGTGGAGAAGTCACACAGGACGTTGCGCGCCTTGTCCACTTGAATGATGTTGTCAAACTCGGCGTAGCAGATCACATTGACTGTGCTCCGGAGGGCTCGTGCAAAGTGGATTTCCAACCGTAAATTGCCTTGCTTGGCGAGGGCCAGCTGATGGTCGTTCTCTAAGGTGGGGGTCAGATCGAAACAGAACAACGTGTATCCGTTCCCGTAGTCCTCCCGACTGATGAAATTCCCTTCGTCCTGGTTGATTTGACCGGTGGCTGTAAACAGGCTCTGATAGGCTCGAATGAAATTCGCGCGCCCAAAGTTCGGTGTTAAGGCCGTGGCTGGCACCTGTTGTCCATCCACATGCAGGGCCACAAAATTGATGCCGAAATGTTTAAAGTCAAACGGATTCTCTGGGTAGGCTCCGCTGAAACTGGTATTTTCCACACAGGCCAGGATCAATCGCTTGGGTAGTTCCCCCAGGAACAGGTTTTCTTTGTTGGCGCCCATATTTCCAGCAGGCACAGAGAACACTTTGGTTTGTACACGTCGGATAGGGTACTGGGCTGGTTTTGTTTCCAAGGCTTTCATGTGTCCCAATTGAACGGCTGGATTCGGTTTCACTTTTCGGACATACAGGACTGCGTCTTGGATGACAATCTTATAGTCAGCTGCATGCCCGTCTACGTTAGTGGCCATCAAGGCGAAGGTCGGAGGCGCCCGTATCAGTCGGATTTTGATGGGGATCTTGTTCAAGAGGTACCGGTCCTGCATGAAGATGTCTGCGTGCAGTCTACCCATGAGATCCACCGCGACGCCGTTCGCGGTCAAAGCCTTCCGTTTGTTATATCCCACATTGTCGTTCTCTACGCCCATGTGCTGGGCTGTTTCCTGGTAGAATAAAGCGGCTGTCAGTTGAGATTGTTTAGCCTCTCGCCCATGCGACAACAGCGTCTCGATGTAGGCTCGATAGGGGTACGTGTTGGTCGAGTCACTGATGAGTTTGTCGCTGAGAAATATATCCACCTGTTGAAACATCGAGTGCAGCCAGAGATTCGTCGGGCCCCCCGTAGCTTGGTCGACGATTCTGGAGCCATCTCCAGTGACGATGTTGGCTTTGACATACCAGTATGTATGGGCTAAATCCACATAGGCCGTATCCGCATTACTGATGGTGAACTCGATGGGCCCTGTTTCGTTGATGCTGGAGAGCGGGAGATGCTCCACCCATAATCCTTGTTCGGCACTGGTCTGTGTGGGCGGGGCGGTCCACACATCAAATTCACTGTTGGTGGAGGGGCAGGACTCTGCGTGGATCAAGGACATGTTTTAAGAAAAGATGTCCTGGGTCTTCGATGTGCGTCGTCGCTGGGTCGGTCGTCGACTGGTGCGTGGTCTCGGTGGTGCAGGTCTTGTATTCCCTACGGTGCGTTGTGCTTTGGCCACTAAGACGCCTCCTGCTTCTTTGGCCCGCCGTTTCAAGGCTTCTTTGGGTGCCGTACCCCCAAGACATCATCGGCGACTTGCAGTCCACTGCGTACCGCTTGTTTGCCGATTGCTTTCACCCCACGCGTCACCAAGGGCAGGAACGTTTTGACGATGCTCCCGAGTATGTTCCCCAGTCCATGTCCTCGTTGCATGCGTGCACCACTAAAGACCGGAAGGGCATAATAGTCCATATAGCTGCGTGCATCGCACTCGTAAGGCACCTTCATTATACAAAGTGGGGAGCACGTGCTTGAGAAAATGAAGTGTCAGCACCACTTTCCCGCGTTCGAATGCCACCAGTCGTCCCGTGTCATCTCTTATATCCACCGTGATAGTTTTGATGTCGGTTTGTCGTACGGGTAGGTAGAGCATGTGGGGGAAACTGTGGATGACTTGATCTCCATACGTCTTTTTAATGGGCACCACCCGTAACAGAGGTGTGTTGATATCGCCCACGATGTGGTTGTCCACCACGTCCGAGTAGACGACGTAGAGTCCGTACATACCCGACTTCATATCCATCGGGATCTCGCCTTGGTGGGCGGTGGGATCAGCGAACGTCTGTAGATCGAAACCCAGCATTTGCTGTAGGATAGGACTCAGTACGACACTCGCGTTGGCGGTGACGATAAGTATGTGCTTTAGAATGGGTTAACCAGAAGACTATTCTGTGAAGTCATGTGACGCAGTCAGTATGTCGGCACCTCTTCCCACTTCCCTTATATGTGTTGTAATTGTCGTTGTGTGCGTTGTAATCGAAGTCCACGTGATTCTTGAAGGGAAAGGATTTGATGGGTTTCGAAGTATTCGTGACCTCCCGTAGAGCCTTATAATGCAACAGTCTTGACAGCCAACCCATGAACTCCTTGGGAGTATCGTATTGGCCTTCGGGGAGGGTGAGTCGGGTGTCTTTTCCTTCGTAGGTCACCTCGTACCACACTTCATTGGCTCGCACGTTGTACCACGAGTAAGGGTATTGGATATCCACGAGGCCACATTCCCAGCGCCCAAGTAAATGCAACGGTTGTGGTAACTGGGGCACGTACTTGGCCAAGGTGTTGTCAGCAAACACATTCAGCGAACTGTTACCGGGTAAGGTGAGGTAAAACATGGCGACTGAGCTGTCCTGCTGCTGCTGTTGGTTTTAATAGGTGTTCCAGGCCTTGGGCGGTTGTGTCCGGCGTCGTGTTCGTCGCGGTGACTTGCTACGTGTCACGGCTCTGGAGATGTGGGGTGTCCTGATCAAGGATGGTTTTTTAAAGGGCTGAAAAGAAGGTGCCCGTTGTGGTGGTGGTGTTTTGGGGGGTGACTCCGGTTCCCATTCGGATTCCCAAGAAGGTAGTGGGCCACTCGGCGATTGCTGGGTTCGCTGCGTAAAGGCCCAGCGGTGGGGGTTCCCCACCAATTCCTGTGGTACATGCATGTCTTTCAAGCCTTGAGCGAAGACCTCCCATCCTCGAGGATCCGTGTGCGACCTGCGTTTACGCATCAGGTCATTCACTAAATCCGTTATGTGGGTGCCTGGGATCACCTGATTCTGTACCAGTAGTTCGCCTTTATCATTCCAAGTCATGTTAGGATTCTGTTTCATCCGTTGTAATACCAGGCCAGCTTGTTTCTTGAACGATGCAGGTACACTCTTCAGCATTTCGTCTTCCACCCACTGTGGGGCTGTGGGGGCTACCCCTGGTAATGGCGGCTGTTGGAGCGGTGCTGAGGTCGGCGGTGTGTCACGTGGTGGTGGTGGTGGTGGTGGGGTAGAGAGGGTTTTGTATTGGTCCATGAACGTCATGTACCGTTGAAGCGTCTCATTGTACCGTTGTACTTCCTCACTGTCGCTTAACCCCGGTCTTTGTAAGATCTGTAGCATCTCTCCATCGAGGGGGTTTATGGTCTTCACCGTAGGTGGGACAGGGTAGGCCGATTGGAGGTTTTGAAGGAACCGTGGTTCGACGAGGACCATTTTTTTCGTGTGGTTCATTGTCGGCCGAAGAGTCCACCCAATACTGGACCCAACACGGAAGCGGCCAACGGTGCTAAGATGGCCCCGAGAAAGCGCCTTTCTGTAACATCCTTTTTCTTTTGTGTTTGAGAGACTCGCTTCTGGACTAAGGTTCGGAGACCTGTCTTATGCTTGGTCAACTTGGTCTTCTGAGCCGGAGTCAGTGGTACGTTGCCTTTTAACAGGTTGTACCCGATCTCGCACAGACAGCGTACAAGGTCAGGGTCCACACCGCGCACAATGGTTCGGACCAACTCGGGTGGGGCCGTCTTCAATACACGGAGCGTCGGAGCGTGCTTCCGTACTCGCGAAGACATCATGTACAACTAATGCCAGAACCCACAACTCTGCCCTTTTTATCTACCTCAGAGAACAGAGACAAAGTCAACCATGCTGTGGTATTAATTCTTTTTATTATCCCCATCATCAAACACACACTCCAGCTGGGGGAGCCACTGTGGGTGTGTTTACATTATTTTTGCATGTACACGTGGTGGGCCTCTCCGGGAAAGATGCCGGTCTGTAGTCGAAGGTGGTCGGGGGTGGCTTGCTTGAGGTCGAAGAGCATATACCCGTGCTGAGGAGTTGTGGCATCTTTAAAGGCTTCCAACGCAAACGGTGTGCGGCCGGGATACATCTGTCTCGCCAGGTGCAGCAGTTGAGTGGTATCTCTCGAGTTTTTGAAGACCACCAGGTAGTGGGCATTTAAGCTGATGTTCCGATGTTCTTTGTTTTTACTGAACAGATTCCGCACAATGTAGATGATGCTGAGCCGTCGATGGTGGCTGCCTTTGGTAAAGAGTTGGGTGACCCGCGCATCCGTCTCCGCCATGAGATCATCCAGAACCACCAAAGTGTCGGGTTCCAAATCGGCCAGGTTGGGTAGGCCTTCCACGAACGTGATGTGGGGCATTGCTGCATACGCTTCCTGCCATTCTCCGTAACACCACACGACTCGAGCAATGGGTGGGGTGATCATGCTGTCGGCGTGTTGAAGGAGCTTCCTGACGAAGTGCGTTTTGCCGGAGCCCGTCGGTCCTGCGATGACGCAAGTGAAGGGATGCTGCCACCGAGGGTCCATGGTTCGAGCTGTATGCGCTGTCGTGGTAACCCGCTCTTGTAAATTTCGTACGAGTGAACTGGAGTGGTGGTGGTGGGTACAACGTCGGTCGTCGTTGTCTGTTCACTGTGAGTGATGATGGTGGTGGGTATAACGTCGGTCGTCGTTGTCTGTTCAGTGTGAGGGATGAAATCCGGTGGGTTTTCAGACGTAGTGGGTGTACTTGGTGTAGGTGTGGAGCTTGGTGTGGAGCTCGTTGTGGCTTGTACACGTGGTGTGGTGATGACTGGGCTCGTTTCGATCACGGAGGTGACTGGTGCTATCTGTAGACTGATTTCACTGATGGCTGGTGTTCTCAGTTGGTTAAGTAGCGTGCTGACATAGGCTACGTCGTAAAACACACCTCCGTACAACACACTCAACAGGGTTAGCACTATCACCACAAAGCCCACTTCCGCTTTGCGCGTTTTGGGAGACGCTGTGTTCAGAGGCAGCTGCTGCTTGTCCATAGCACCGTGGTCGAACCTGGAATGAAGGATGACGGTAGTGGTGTCTGGCTTTATAGTCGTTTCACCTGGTTGGCAGCGACCCAGGAATTGAAGGAACTGGGCCAGCCTTGCCATTTGACGAAATGAAACAGTTTGCCACGTCGATGTTCCGTTTTCAAAATCTGCTCCACTTTGTAGTAGTCTTGCTTTGTTTTTACGACAGGCTGTAATTCCATCTCGTAAAACGTCCCTAGCAACGGTTCCCCTTGAAGATCTTCCAGTTCATAGACTCGCTGCTGTTGGGGTAGGCGCCGTTTAATCAGGAAGTGCTCATCGCTCCAGTTGGGCAAGTAACTTTTCTCAAATTGACCTTTGACTTTACTGATCCGTACAGGGATTTGAAGGAAACTACAGATAGCCCTACAGGCACATCTTATTTAGATCTCTATCTCTATAAAAATGAAGCGGGCATTCTCGCTCGTCGACTTTATGACAAAAGAGATGATTACAATTTCGACATCGTAAACTATCCCTTTCTGGATAGTAATATTCCAGTGGGACCTGCATATGGCGTATACATATCTCGCTTAGTAGCATTTGCTAGATCCTGTCTTAAATGTGATGATTTTAATCAACGTCACAAAACATTGTTGCAGAAACTTATAAAACAGGGCTATTCCACCAAGCGCCTCCACTCAAAGTTTCTCAAATTTGGCGATACATATCGCATGCTGATAGCAAAATACGAACGTAGCGTGCAAGATCTATGGCGCTACGTTTCGTAACTTGTGTCTAATTCCGCTTAACCCGGGGCTAGGGGCCGTATGAACCCATGTACTTCAAGATCCTCATGGTACTCATATGAACAGTCACAATCAAAGCGTGACTGAGATACATCTTTTTTTTTTAGATGACGATTCTATAACGAATATTATGGATTAAGAATACTGATCAGCGATACGGATTTGATATTTTTGGAACATCATGATGTCTTGCCGGCATCATTGAAAACTGTTGACCGCTTCTCTCTTGCAGGAAACAAGCCTATGTTTATGTATACTATGATTGTCTTTTTGAATTTGGTGCTAATACTGTTATATGGAATATGGAATAGGTCTTTGGATTATGGACGCGGATATTCTCTAATGGACGACGGCTGGATTATGAATGACGGACTAGACGCTTGTAATTGTACACCGCCTTCGGCGTTCGCTGCGATGGCCTGGGGTACAAGACACACCGGACTTGGGCTTCATTGCGTTGGGTCACGGTAATGGGGGCTCTCTCTATACTCCGATGATAGGCTCGATTGTAACCACTCACAAGTTTCGGGAGAACATCGATGTACCGCCTTGTATTCTTATAGGTGAAATATTTATACATGCGGCCTTTGAATGTCCTGTTGAACCTTTCCACCACGGAAGCCTTGGTCTCGTTGTACGTATGGAAGAAAAACACCTTCTGGGCTTTCAGAAACTGTTGGAACGGTCTGTTGAGGAATTCCGTGCCTTCGTCGGTTTGCAAATACAAAGGTTTGCGCCCGGTCTTGAAGATGTCTTTGAACGCCGCTATGAGATTCGCCCCCGTTTTCGTCCGGATGGGTACCACCCACGCATACTTGGATAGGATATCGATGCACGTCAAGATAGACCGATTCCCATCGTTGTGTTTGGCAAAGGCGCTCATATCGACCAAATCCGCTTGCCACTGGGCATCTATTCCTCCCACGATGACCCGGTTCCGTAGAAAATGGCGACGGACAGATCGATGTAAGGTATAGGTGTCTTGTTTTCTTAACCAATCTCGGACTTGGGCACGTTGTATCCCCTGGGGTTTGGCCGCTCGATAGAGAGCCGACAATGCACTATAGGCCGCCGGACTGTCGGGACTGTAGTATAAGTTATCCAACACCTTCTCCCAGCGCTTCATGGTGACAAATGATGATGGATCGTGGCTCTATCGTTTATTTATAACGGGTATATCTTGGGCCGGACTTTCTTTCTGATTTTCTTCGTTGGCTTCCACAGTGTCCATGGTAAATGACCAGTCCAACTCGTCTGATGACCGCTTGATAAGCACTTCATCCACATCTACCACGGCATCTTCCAATGCAGACCATAGATCAGGGTGAAGGGTAAAATGCACTGTACCCCCATCTAGCCGAGCCAATTGAGCAAAGAAAGGGCCGCGTCGGATGTACACATCGTGACACAAGTGGATGAGGTCGTCGTCCAGTTCACCAGACAACACCCATTTGAATTTGGTCCAGCCCTCCCGGGACAGGCAAATGTGGGCCGGGCACGGTTGTGTAGGGTCCGCATCACAGATGTCTCCCACCTCCTCCATGATATCGACCTTATCCGCATACACGTGCAGGAAAACCTCGGGGGTCAGGCTGAGATACGCCAGTATTATATGCTCCGTCATGGTCAGCACGTGAATGGTACCAGATTTGACTGTCTCGTATTTATAGGGAGAACCCCGTGAGATCAAAGGATCGGGTGGTCATGTCACTGGGCTGACTGAGTCTAGCCGGGTAATCAATGGTATCGTCGTCTGGTTCATGGCTAGACATTTGTTCATTGGGTTCTGCCGCCGCTTCTCTCAGGGCACGAGCCCACTCCAACTCGTCTGATGACCGCTCGTCCGGTGTAAACAGCTGGTCCACGATGGACACCACTTTCTCGAAGGCTGTCCACAGATCGGGGTCTAGGGTGAAGCCTCGCGTAGGGTCTTGGTAGCGGCCCAGGCGTGGGAAGAAGGGTCCACGGTATACGTAGATGGCATTGTCTATGTGGATGAGGTGTCCGTCGAGCTCGCCGCTCAACACCCGTTTAAATTTGGTCCAGCCGTCACGGTGTAGCGTAACCGTATTCGATACGGTCTCAGCGCGCGACCAGCAAACATCTCCAGGGCCCCTGCACACCCTACACTCATAATGAATACAATAATAAGAAAAAATATGAAGACAGACCCGAGGAACCTTAGTGCAGGTTTCTCGGCCGAGTCTCTGATAGCTCGAAATGCACTAAGACCTTTTTCAATCCAAATGACAGATATATTTCTGACAGCAAAGCAAGGCCACAACATCAAACCTTGTAATATTGCGCTTGATGATTGTTTAGCACCGAATTCTACATGTAATAATTTCAAAATTTCTAAGTGTGGACATCGTGGATGTCTCACGTGTCCACTCTTTAATACTTCAGCTTCATTTAGTTCCGCGTTAACTGGTAACTCATATTCTGTTAACTCGTATATTGATCTTAGTTGTTCTACTACAAACTGTATTTATTTAGTTTCCTGTAAGAAGTGTGGTCAACAGTATGTTGGCAAGACCACCCAAAGACTCCATCTTAGGGTGAACGGTCACAGAAAATCCGTTAGGAAAAAGCAATTGCTTATAGGTAAGCATTTTTCTGGACCCGACCATGGCTGGGATAACTTTAGTATTCAGATCATAGACGCCGTCTATCCATCTACTAAGGATTCCCCCTTTGGATTTGAGAGAAAAATCCGAGAGCGGGAATTATTCTGGATGCTAGAACTTGGGTCAGTGTTTCCGTTTGGTTTAAATGATAATGTCAGTGGGTTCGGAAATGCTACAAACCGCCGTTCAAATATATCCAACATTACCCAACTATTTAAACCTCATCAACGGAGACATCGCAGCCATGGCTGGCGAAAGTTTAATAGTTCGATGATTCACGATCATATCACTTTAAATTACTTAGTGGGTTTAACTAACACACCCAATAGTATACATAGCTTACGTACAGTTCTGTATGCGTTACCTCTGAGAGCTTTAGATCAAATAGCCAGAGATATACAACAATCTGCGTCTTCAGGAAATATAATACCATCAAAAATCATTAAAGTATGTCAAGATATAGCGTATTTTCGGTTGTATCGTCCAGTGAACATAATCGAAACATCTCAAGATCGGCTTTTCTTGAAACTCAACTACTTAGATAAAGGACTGGACATCATTAATTTATCTCGAATCCTGAATGATCCAGAGGTACGCAACGCTGTACCAAACTATTTTAAGTTCACAGAACCTCCTTGCATTTCATATAAGTACACTAAATCTATAGCCACCAAAATATTCAATTACTCCAATGCTGTCCAGGAGTTTGACTGGAACTTATACACGTCAGGAGGCTATAGTTGTGATTGTGAATTGTCGAACTTTATCTATACACCATGCAACATATTGTGACTGGTGACCTTGATGTGGTGAGTGATAAGGATCTGAAATTACTCCTGATGAAAGGACCTAAATATAGATAGCCAAGAAGAATAAATCTGAAGGCCGACCAGAAGATAGTCCTGTCTGCATTAGAACAGTACGTTATTGATTGGTCTAAGCGAGAAAAAGTTGAACCTACAGTACTCGCTGATTGGCTGGACCTCACCAAGAGCAAGGTCGTTGAAACAATCCGCCATATTGACAGAAGTACTCTTCCCCAAGCAAAACAAGTACTGAGAAACCTCAATTCGCAAGAAGTTCTAGCAAATCTCCAGAGTAAATTCGTCATAGTCCCAGCAGACAAAAGCTCCGAATAATATAATATTCATATGTAAATATTACTATTACCAGGTGCTGGTTAAAGAATTGAGTGTAGACATATCTTCATCAAATACGTCTACTTACTCCCAAACTGCATTTACTCTGGAAGATTTATTTAACAATCACAAAAAGTTTCTCAGGGAAAGAGGTATTTGTCTTCCAACCAATCATAACGACATACCAAAACTATACTGGACTCCCAAAATGCATAAATCACCATACAAAGTTAGATTCATAGCTGGTTCTAGAAGCTGCACCACCAAGCTTCTTTCAACCCTATTGACGAGGGCCCTTCAGGAGGTAAAAGCATTTTGGGAAAGGTATTGCGCCACTATTTCTAAGAACTCTGGCGTTGAATGTATGTGGATATTGAAAAACTCAAAATGTCTTACGGAAGAACTTGATGCTAAAGGTCACATACCGTACAGACATGTATCCACATGGGATTTCTCGACTCTCTATACTACAATCCCTCATCAGGACCTTATTGACCGTATAAGTTCATTAATAGTATCTGTGTTCAAGAAAACTGATCGTAGATATATTAATGTCGGAAGCCATAAAGCATTCTTTAGCTCGACTACATACAAGAGATATCATTCATGGGATGTTTCTTTGTTTATAGAGTTGCTTGAATTTCTCATTAAAAATATCTATGTGAAATTTGGCAACACAATATATCAGCAGCATATAGGTATTCCAATGGGTACTAATTGTGCACCCCTGTTGGCTGACCTGTATCTGTTCTCTTATTAATATGACTATATGCAGGCGCTTTCAAAAACCGATCCATTCAAAGCCCGTTCCGTCTCATTCACCAAACGCTATATAGACGATCTTCTCGCTGTGGATAATCGCTATATAAATGATGCGCAGTGAAGGATATATATCCACCTTCACTGGATTTGAAGGAAACTACAGATAGCCCTACAGGCACACCATATTTAGATCTCTATCTCTATAAAAATGAAGCGGGCATTCTCTCTCGTCGACTTTATGACAAAAGAGATGATTACAATTTCGACACCGTAAACTATCCCTTTCTGGACCGTAATATTCCAGTGGGGCCTGCATATGGCGTATACATATCTCGCTTAGTAGCATATGCTAGATCCTGTGTTAAATGTGACGATTTTAATCAACGTCACAAAACATTGTTGCAGAAACTTATAAAACAGGGCTATTCCACCAAGCGCCTCCACTCAAAGTTTCTCAAATTTGGCGATACATATCGCGTGCTGATAGCAAAATACGAACGTAGCGTGCAAGATCTATGGCGCGACGTTTCGTAACTTGTGTCTAATTCCGCTTAACCCGGGGCTAGGGGCCGTATGAACCATGTACTTCTAGATCCTCATGGTGCTCATATGAACAGTCACAATCAAAGCGTGACTGAGATACATCATTCTTTAGATGACGACTTTACAACGAATATTATGGATTAAGAATACTGATCAGCGATACGGATTTGATATTTTTGGAACATCATGAGGTCTTGCCGGCATCATTGAAAACTGTTGACCGCTTCTCTCTTGCAGGAAGCAAGCCTATGTTTATGT
This sequence comes from Hanleya hanleyi, assembly GCA_036873755.1. Lineage (NCBI taxonomy): Eukaryota > Metazoa > Mollusca > Polyplacophora > Lepidopleurida > Hanleyidae > Hanleya > Hanleya hanleyi. The sequence continues at coordinate 113,515 of JAVTVY010033662.1, read as the reverse complement.
ATACTATGATCGTCTTTTTGAATTTGGTGCTAATACTGTTATATGGAATATGGAATAGGTCTTTGGATTATGGACGCGGATATTCTCTAATGGACGACGGCTGGATTATGAATGACGGACCAGACGCTTGTAATTAAGTATGACAGATCTAGAAAAGGCTGGATAGTTTAATTCGTCTGAGAATATCGTTGAGATAACATTGGGCGGCCCAGTTTAATCATTCTCGCTCCACCAGAGACATGCTACCTCAATGCCTCTAGTTTGTAATGGAAGCAAGCGTAGTATGTGATAAATATTTATGAGCGAGAAGATTCATGTGACCTATCACATGGCAGCACATATGTCCCACCGAAGCGGACTTCAGGAGAAAAGTGCTCGTTCTGTCCAGGAAGTTAAACACGTTTCGTGATGCAATGGTTAGCAGGCTGGACTCTGAATCCAGCGATCTGAGTTCAAATCTTGGTAGAACCTAATGTTTTCTTTTTCCCTCTAACATTTGTTTTCGTTATTTTTCATCGATGCATCTATTTGTACTTCTCATCGAAGATTGGTAATGTGCATTTCGTTCCGTTTTTACAGATTTTTTTCACATTTAACAAATTCCTCCACAAATTCAACAATTTCGGCGTGTTCCTATAAGCTTTCCCCAAAAATATATTTTATCGATCACTTGCTTGATCCATAAGCCTATTTTCAAAATAAATATCGTAAGCGAACATCTTTCTTTCTCAAGATGGAAGCTATAGCTAATTTCTGGTGATCCAGTAAACTGAACATTGAATCTGTCACATATAGTCCGCATCGGCTTTTCCTCCATTTTTCGTTAAAAATGCGGTGCGCGCAGTTCGAGTAGCCAAGTGTGTCGGCTGCAAAAGGACTAGACAATACAGCCGCTGTGATTGGCCATCTAAGAGCAGATGGAACAGCCGGTAATACTTGAACTGGGCTCTTTATATGCCACGGCGTGTGCCGGAGTACAGGGTTGGGCATAGCTGTGGCCTCGGCGACAATGAGTTTTATAGATGTTAGATTAACATTACATTACATTTATATTAATATTTGCATTAATGAGAGCTGCGACGTTAGCAGTCCATAGGGAACGAAAGATGTTGTGCAGGACGCATATCCATTTACATCAACTTTGCTCTTCATTTCCTTGCTATGTACTTCAGCAAATGTAAGCAGACATGGATTCGTCGTAGATATCCCACTTGTCAGTGTGGGTTTAAACTTTGTTGTCTTTTTCACATGAGGCCTCTAGAATGTTCACCGATAATCAGATGGACCATATATCCCTAATGTTGGATCATTGCATGCAGCCGTATGTTATCCGGCGGAGAACAGAAATCTGATCAATTACATGTTTTTCATACTACTTCTGAAACATATATTGTCTGAGCTTACAAAAGATACAGATATTAATAACTTCCGTATCGTTCAAGAGGTGTTGTAGATCTGTAATTTTGAACAAGTAGGACAGCACATGACTCAACAATGGCGGGTTACGTCAATAGAATTTAACTGATTGGCTGACTACTTCACGTGGTGTTGATTTCGGGGAATTCCCTTATATAGTTGCCGAAAGTAGGCTGAAAATGGATACACACGATCCCAGGGTCAGTCTTACCGCGTATAGATGACCCAGATTGTTACAGGTTGGTTGTGTTCCGTGTTCCATAGCAGAGTGAGCGCTAGGGGCGACAAATCTTGGGTAAACAACTCTACTTCAACAATAAACGAGACAATGTAAAAAAACTTTCCTTTTTACTTCACCTTTTACATTGTCGCGCTCTTTCTAAGTTTAGTTCGAAATTCAAATATATTCTATACTGACATAAATGGCACTATAATGGTCATTTTATTGGGCGTTGTATGCGTTAGCCATAACTCTTTTTGTGTAGCTTTGGGAGCTGTGAGTACCATTACGTTACAGAAAGAAAAATTATTATTCTTCAATACATACCGTACTAGTACGAACTTCGTCTCCACGCGAGAACGTTCAGGTCCATTGTCCTGTCCTCATCCCTATACCCATACCATCCTCTCCCTTCCACCGACCGTTCCTCCCTCCCGCTTCCCGCCACTCCCCACAGCCAGATTTAGAGGCGGTCTGTCATTTATGCACCGAAACCGTGTATATTCTCTCAAACTAATTAATAATTTATTAATCATACTGTTGAGTAATACATACATTGAAGTTGTCTATAATATTGACTTCCCGGAGACAACAGGCCGCCATTTTGGTTGAAGAAGACCACATCATGCGTCTGACTGGTTCCACTATTGTGGTTATGAAAGAAAGGCATGCATTCTTCGTCCTTTAAACACTTAATCTGACAATCGAGAGCTGTTCCATTTGCTTCTGGCCTCAACTGTTGCGACTGCATTAAAACAGCATTACTTAGGGTTGCGACAAGGACGATTTCACATATCAGATACAGGAAAGTGCTCATTCTGCAACTATAGAGTCGCTACACTGAAGGTGATTTATTTACTGATATATTAATAGAAGTTAGCCGAATTCTATCCTCCGAAGATATATCGTCCTGTTCTGATGATACAGCCACCCGCTGCACCCCTTATTCTCCCCGTCTTTGTCTCTCATGAGCTGACGTCAGCTTATCACTGTTGTGTAGACAATGCAAATTTAATGGAAATTACATCGGTCTGGTTTGACGCTAAATGTCACTAGAACACAATGCATCACAAACTCTTATATATATATATAAATGAGACACCGCTGTCTTACCATTCCTAATTATTTCAAGGTTATATAAATATCTATCTCCGGAGAATTCCAGTCTGGCCTCAACCTTGTTTGTCTCCTTCTTTGTGGCTTAGACAAACATATTGAGGACATAAAGGATATTTTGTTGACAACAAAATACAGCGTGGTAGCTGTATCGTTATGTCATCTTATTTATGATGAAGAAAAAGCAAATGCCCATGTATAAATTGCATAACTAGCAAGTTGTTATGTTGAGCCACGGAAAGTCCGTTTAGAATATTCAATGTTTAAACATTCTTTTCAATTCATTTTAGAAAACAGTTCCTAATTGCCTTCACGAAGGGGAAAGTTGAAATAGAGATAAACATACTTCAGCAGTCAGACCTCGTAGGCGGTAATCGTTATATCTGTAACCAACAGACGAACGCCACACTGCACAATCCACAAAAGAATGTACTTTGTGTCAGTTACAGCTTAGGGACCGTGTGGTCATGTCGTTCAAGATGTCCACAGGAATAGCGCGGTTCGATCTCAGTAAACTCCGATACAATATCACGAAATACTATATCTGGCTGCAGCGCTATGTAAATCCCATGCGAATTTAAAGCTACATTTGTTAGCCAATCAGGTGGCTAGCTGGGTAAAACAGTAATTACACACGTTATCACGTGGACTAATATATAAACATTATCGTGAAACATCATCCAAATATGGCATCATTTCCAGGCGGTGTGCGTGATAAACCGAAAATATGAAAGAGTTTACTCCCGCCGAAAAGTCTGGCTTTGGTAGGGATAGAAAATATCAAAAGATTGTGCTGCGCGAAGATATTAATTTCCGTGAACTAAACGTCAATCATTGTCAGAGAGAAAAGGCAGAAATTGTCGAGATTGGCTTATTATGGGATCTCGTAGAATATCGGCAAATATTTCGCACGAAGTTTTCATAGCGTTACGTCCAGATGGTATACCTTGATTTACCATCTTGGTTTACCTAGATTGAGCGCGGTTATGCTCCCGGTCCAGCATGTATGGATTGTGCCAGAATGGAGTTTCATAGAAACGCAAGTGCATCATGGGATATCTTCTAGTTTTACAGCACTTCATTGGTCAATTCAAATTTTCAAAACGAAGTCCTGGATTTTCATTGGCTCGTGAAAATCCAGCGAATCATACTTACTGTAAATGTTCATTGAATCTCACTTTCCATCTAACACCATGCCCTGCATTATTTGATGTCAAACCGGGTAGAAAATTATTTTGTACTCTATGAGCACACACCACTCGGCTGTTCTAATAATATTATCTTGTATTGTTATCAAGACTAATCACTGCAATGTATCGGCTTCATATGTAAAACAAGTCAGCCAAAAATTTGAGACATCCTTCAACTTTGTTCGGAATGTCTTCGATCATGTTTCTCGTGAACTAATCAGTTGACCAACATGTTGTTGCGATGGTTTTTGTACGCCAATGTTACATACTGTTTGAATGATTATTTAAGTAACTGAAACATATCCATTATCGATCTATCAAAACAGTCGTACACAATACCATAACACAAACGATGGATGAGAAATTTGGGATATTGTTGACAGCGGAACCCGTTTACTTGAATTCTGCTTCATCGAAAATTATGCTTAAATGAATTGGATTTAAAATAGCAAATCCATTCTGCCTAATTGATTTGGATTTTTAAGAACAAATCCATCATCAGCCGGTATTTGGGTATGTTTTATAAAGGCAGTCAGGATAAATGTATAAAAAAATATCTTGGATTGAAGTGGTTTACTCTGATTATACATTAAAATGACTGAAAATGACTGAAACACTATACAGCTTGTGCTGCTCTGTTTTCTTGGCTTTCATGACTGAGATGCGAGTGTTTTTAGAATAGATTAACCAGAAGACTATACCGTGAAGTCATCTGACTCTGTCAGTATGTCGGCACGTCTTCCCACTTCCCTTATATGTGTAGTAATTCAATCCTCGGGGAGAATATTTAATTTCTGCGTTGGGGTTATCATTACCTACGATAGAGAATGTCGAATCCATTTTTTTTATTTTTTACAAATTTGACAATAATCCTATTATTCATATTTCACAGGGCATATCAACATATTAACCGATCAACCGTAGCTCTGATGACTCAAAGGTACATTAAGTATCACTTTAAATTACTTAGTGGGTTTAACTAACACACCCAATAGTATACATAGCTTACGTACAGTTCTGTATGCGTTACCTCTGAGAGCTTTAAATCAAATATCCAGAGATATACAACAATCTGCGTCTTCAGGAAATATAATACCACCAAAAATCAGTAAAGTATGTCAAGATATAGAGTATTTTCGGTTGTATCGTCCAATGAACATAATCGAAACATGTCAAGATCGGCTTTTCTTGAAACTCAACTACTTAGATAAAGGACTGTACGCTGTACCAAACTATTTTAAGTTCACAGAACCTTCTTGCATTTCATATAAGTATACTAAATCTATAGCCATCAAAATATTCAATTACTCCAATGCTGTCAAGGAGATTGGCTGGAACTTATACACGTCAGGAGGCTATAGTTGTGATTGTGAATCGTCGAACTTTATCTATACACCATGCAAACATATTGTGACTGGTGACCTTGATGTGGTGAGTGATAAGGATCTGAAATTATTCCTGATGAAAGGACCTAAATATAGAGAGCCAAGAAGAATAAATCTGAAGCCGACCAGAAGATAGTCCTGTCTGCATTGGAACAGTACGTTATTGATTGGTCTAAGCGAGAAAAAGTTGAACCTACAGTACTCGCTGATTGGCTGGACCTCACCAAGAGCAAGGTCGTTGAAACAATCCGCCATATTGACAGAAGTACTCTTCCCCAAGCAAAACAAGTACTGAGAAACCTCAATTCGCAAGAAGTTCTAGCAAATCTCCAGAGTAAATTCGTCATAGTCCCAGCAGACAAAGCTCCGAATAATATAATATTCATATGTAAATATTACTATTACCAGGTGCTGGTTAAAGAATTGAGTGTAGACATATCTTCATCAAATACGTCTACTTACTCCCAAACTGCATTTACTCTGGAAGATTTATTTAACAATCACAAAAAGTTTCTCAGGGAAAGAGGTATTTGTCTTCCAACCAATCATAACGACATACCAAAACTATACTGGACTCCCAAAATGCATAAATCACCATACAAAGCTAGATTCATAGCTGGTTCTAGAAGCTGCACCACCAAGCTTCTTTCAACCCTATTGACGAGGGCCCTTCAGGAGGTAAAAGCATTTTGGGAAAGGTATTGCGCCACTATTTCTAAGAACTCTGGCGTTGGATGTATGTGGATATTGAAAAACTCAAAATGTCTTACGGAAGAACTTGATGCTAAAGGTCACATACCGTAAAAACATGTATCAACATGGGATTTCTCGACTCTCTATACTACAATCCCTCATCAGGACCTTATTCACCGTATAAGTTCATTAATAGTATCTGTGTTCAAGAAAACTGATCGTAGATATATTAATGTCGGAAGCTATAAAGCATTCTTTAGCTCGACTACAAACAAGAGATATCATTCATGGGATGTTTCTTTGTTTATAGAGTTGCTTGAATTTCTCATTAAAAATATCTATGTGAAATTTGGCAACACAATATATCAGCAGCATATAGGTATTCCAATGGGTACTAATTGTGCACCCCTGTTGGCTGACCTGTATCTGTTCTCTTATTAATATGACTATATGCAGGCGCTTTCAAAAACCGATCCATTCAAAGCCCGTTCCGTCTCATTCACCAAACGCTATATAGACGATCTTCTCGCTGTGGATAATCGCTATATAAATGATGCGCAGTGAAGGATATATATCCACCTTCACTGGATTTGAAGGAAACTACAGATAGCCCTACAGGCACACCATATTTAGATCTCTATCTCTATAAAAATGAAGCGGGCATTCTCTCTCGTCGACTTTATGACAAAAGAGATGATTACAATTTCGACACCGTAAACTATCCCTTTCTGGACCGTAATATTCCAGTGGGGCCTGCATATGGCGTATACATATCTCGCTTAGTAGCATATGCTAGATCCTGTGTTAAATGTGACGATTTTAATCAACGTCACAAAACATTGTTGCAGAAACTTATAAAACAGGGCTATTCCACCAAGCGCCTCCACTCAAAGTTTCTCAAATTTGGCGATACATATCGCATGCTGATAGCAAAATACGAACGTAGCGTGCAAGATCTATGGCGCTACGTTTCGTAACTTGTGTCTAATTCCGCTTAACCCGGGGCTAGGGGCCGTATGAACCCATGTACTTCAAGATCCTCATGGTACTCATATGAACAGTCACAATCAAAGCGTGACTGAGATACATCATTCTTTAGATGACGACTTTACAACGAATATTATGGATTAAGAATACTGATCAGCGATACGGATTTGATATTTTTGGAACATCATGATGTCTTGCCGGCATCATTGAAAACTGTTGACCGCTTCTCTCTTGCAGGAAACAAGCCTATGTTTATGTATACTATGATTGTCTTTTTGAATTTGGTGCTAATACTGTTATATGGAATATGGAATAGGTCTTTGGATTATGGACGCGGATATTCTCTAATGGACGACGGCTGGATTATGAATGACGGACCAGACGCTTGTAATTAAGTATGACAGATCTAGAAAAGGCTGGATAGTTTAATTCGTCTGAGAATATCGTTGAGATAACATTGGGCGGCCCAGTTTAATCATTCTCGCTCCACCAGAGACATGCTACCTCAATGCCTCTAGTTTGTAATGGAAGCAAGCGTAGTATGTGATAAATATTTATGAGCGAGAAGATTCATGTGACCTATCACATGGCAGCACATATGTCCCACCGAAGCGGACTTCAGGAGAAAAGTGCTCGTTCTGTCCAGGAAGTTAAACACGTTTCGTGATGCAATGGTTAGCAGGCTGGACTCTGAATCCAGCGATCTGAGTTCAAATCTTGGTAGAACCTAATGTTTTCTTTTTCCCTCTAACATTTGTTTTCGTTATTTTTCATCGATGCATCTATTTGTACTTCTCATCGAAGATTGGTAATGTGCATTTCGTTCCGTTTTTACAGATTTTTTTCACATTTAACAAATTCCTCCACAAATTCAACAATTTCGGCGTGTTCCTATAAGCTTTCCCCAAAAATATATTTTATCGATCACTTGCTTGATCCATAAGCCTATTTTCAAAATAAATATCGTAAGCGAACATCTTTCTTTCTCAAGATGGAAGCTATAGCTAATTTCTGGTGATCCAGTAAACTGAACATTGAATCTGTCACATATAGTCCGCATCGGCTTTTCCTCCATTTTTCGTTAAAAATGCGGTGCGCGCAGTTCGAGTAGCCAAGTGTGTCGGCTGCAAAAGGACTAGACAATACAGCCGCTGTGATTGGCCATCTAAGAGCAGATGGAACAGCCGGTAATACTTGAACTGGGCTCTTTATATGCCACGGCGTGTGCCGGAGTACAGGGTTGGGCATAGCTGTGGCCTCGGCGACAATGAGTTTTATAGATGTTAGATTAACATTACATTACATTTATATTAATATTTGCATTAATGAGAGCTGCGACGTTAGCAGTCCATAGGGAACGAAAGATGTTGTGCAGGACGCATATCCATTTACATCAACTTTGCTCTTCATTTCCTTGCTATGTACTTCAGCAAATGTAAGCAGACATGGATTCGTCGTAGATATCCCACTTGTCAGTGTGGGTTTAAACTTTGTTGTCTTTTTCACATGAGGCCTCTAGAATGTTCACCGATAATCAGATGGACCATATATCCCTAATGTTGGATCATTGCATGCAGCCGTATGTTACCATAAAACATCCATTTCAATTAAAAAATTAATTTAACTTCTCAGCTTATAATTAATATCGCATGAAACTGATCAACATTTCAAGGGAACCATACACACTCGTATAAGATGCCAGGGCATATCTATCACATTTTAGGTTAGGCTACTGAGAATCCGAACAGGCCCATATACCCAACAGGTTCTGATGGCAACATATGCGGAGTTGACGAGTTTACATAAGTATAAATTTCCGGTCGGCCTATAGCCCGGGAATCTCGAGTGTATTCGTCGAAAATCCTAATGAATATCTGATAACTCAGTCAATATGCATCCGAGTTTGATTGTGTTTAATTGACGAAAAGGTTACCGGAAAATATAGGTTTCGATTTCCCGGGATCTCCGATATATATGCCGAGCATATAAGAATCTTCACCTTCAAGCATAAACTTTTACACTTGATCTATCAAAATACCCTGACAAACCACACAAGCATTTCAAAGGCAACATTGTCTTACTCGTAAAATTGGCTGTTATGATTCGGAATATAGACTTTGATCGGAACTATCAAAACTTGCCCCTCGCCAGGTTCTTCTCGTGTAACATGCGTTAATGGTGTCAGTACTCAAGGATCATCTATATTATGGAATTTTCGGTCTTCAAGACGACAAGGGCTTGTGCGCGATCTTAAGATGTTGTAACGCATGGTCGTCTGTTGACTCGGGTGATGGTCTCCATAAAACCTAGATAATAGATTCCAGTTTCGGCTTACGAGATTTTTCGAAGACTTGATAGCCTCTTTAAAGGAGACCGGATACAACAACGACGGAGTCCATGTCTGCTGAATATTAAGCCGATTTATTGTAAATTCATCCCACCTAACTTTAGGAATGATCGGCGTTATTTAGCAGGCAGACCAACACAGCTTCACTAACATCAGACCATTTTGTAAATGTCTTTCAAAACTGGAGATAGTACATCTATCATCGAGACATGATCGTGAATTAGGCTGCCTGTCATCTCTTTTTATACAATGCTAGTATATTACAGGGTCAAGTTAACTCGAACTAACTTGTCAAACCTTCAGTGCAGTTTAAGCTTCCTGTTAGGCTATCTGTCTCATTATCTAAACACGCACATCAAATTCAGGAGAATTCAGTACAATTCCAGTGCGGTTACACAACTATGCAATGTTAAACCATATAGATTGAAATTTATATAACTGTTTCTCACAAATAGCTGTGTTCGCAAATGTACACAATAACCTAGGGTCATGAAATAGAATCCCGGTAAAAGTTTTGTCAAAACACATCATCATATATTAAGGTCGCATGCACACAGATTATATAAAAGTGGTAAATGAAAAGTCGAACTTTATGCAATTGTATGGTGGCTAAGAAATTCCATATTTCACAATATGTCCTGACTCCTTTCCATGGAAAAGGCTAAGGACCACCCTGCCTAGGAGACTGCTAGAGTATTCAGTTTCTCTTCTCTGGGTTATAGCATGGAATCATGAAGGATTTGAGTTATGGTATGAGGTATCGGGTTAGGATTAATTTGAGGAGGGTTAGAATGTGACGTCATAGCATGCATGCGCACGTCCCTGGTGGCATACTCGCACCGTGGTGTATTCTATACTCTACGGCCTATAGGGCACAGATTGAACCACCAGGGACGTGCGCATGAGTGCGATGACGTCACTCCAGTGAGTGAGTTAGTGAGTGAGCGAAGGAGCGAGTGAGTGAGTGAGCGAGGGAGCGAGTGAGTGAGTGAGTGAGTGAGTGAGTGAGTGAGCGAGCGAGCGAGCTCAATCACTCACCAGCGTTAGGGCGTCAATGCAATAAGATTGGAGTTGGCACGCCTCGCTTTCGGAGCTCGGAGTTCATGGAGCTCGGGGCTCATGGACTTCGGTGTTCTTGGAGCTCGGAGTTCTTGGAATGATGTCACTTCCAACGATGTACATAGGTTACCGCACATGCATGCGGTTATGTCACTTCCAGTGATGACGTCACCTCTAAAAGCACTATAAGGCACAGGGTGTACCCCAGAGACGTGCGCATGCGTGCGATGACGTCACTTCCGGCAATGACGTCATTTGGAAGAGGGTGTGATACTACCGCCCAGTGGCGGACATGCGGACATTGACGCCCCTTCCGATGATGACGGCACTTCCGATGATGACACAACTTTCATCAAGGGTCAAGGGTCTATGGTCAAATAATGTGTGTGTAATTGTATGGTAGAAAATGCGCTATGGCGTTACGATAGGTCGTTAAGGCGTAAAGACGGGGGTTGATGGACGTCACTGCATTTCGATGAAGCTAGGCGTTAGTGGACGTTACTGTGTTACGTTCATAAAATCAAGCCTATCCTAAAGACGTTCTCAGCTGACGTTCAAATGATTAGGGATACTTCCAACTGACAAGAGCGACAAATAAGAGTTTAATTTAAATGGTTACATTTACATTTGCGTACCCAAGGACGTTGAAGAAGACAAAATTTGCTGCGTCAGAACGAATGGATTTCAAGATGACGAGAATCCGTTATTTGGACAAGTATCTTACTTAGGTGAATGAGTCACATACTCTATTCTTGAGTGACCTAAAATAATATATGGCGTTGTCTGCCATTTCTTCATGTAGGTCATAGCCGTACAATTCTGTTTAGCCTTGTTACGTCTACAGTTTCACCGACAAGGGCAACCACATTTTATGCTCGTGTTATAATATGCTAGCTTCTGGAAGCAGACATAAAAGTAGCTACCATTCACCTGTGGAGTTAATTTCTCATCCTACTCACTTGGGGAAGCTCGTTCCGAAGAAGGTAGGAGAAACCAACCAAAACCGTGACGGGCCTGAACGGCTGGCTTCTCCGCGCGCTGTGCTACGCTCTCCCTTTTGTTGAGGGAATTACCTCAAGAACCCTACTTTACTGGGTAATGAATATGTTCCACAAACTTCCAAACTTTGGTTGCCAATTGTAGTATCGTACCGATGTATGAAAAATGTTGACATATGAAAACAAGTAAAAGCTCTAAGAGCAGATGTAAGGAGGCCAACCTTGGATTGGACTTCGACACCTAACGGCAGGGTGGGGTTAATTGAGCCCGTTTGTTTTTGGTGCTACGTTGAATTTCTGATTGTCTGGAGACACTCCTTCATGAACTTTCCGGATTGTTTGTGATCAAGGTTTCAATTTCAGGAACCGTTTTGTCGACTTAAACTTTTCCGATGTTTTAATAAGACCCTTCAAAATTCCTTGAGTAACCCAAACACTTGAATCCAAATCCTCAATATATATGCAAAGTTACTTACATATATGTATCTACTCATTATACTTGTGGTGAACCTCAAATGATTAACCACCAATTGCAGTAATGAGGAAGAACCGGTCCATACCTTTGCAACAAACTGTCTGGTTCAACAAGTAATAGCAAGCCGAACCAGGAACAAGTTTTCAGGGTAAAGCTTATGTCTTGAGGACAACGAAGTAGTGATCTCGAGAGGTACCAGTTTGCCGTAAGCAAGCTAGTTGGGGGAAGTTGCAATGATTTGGCATTTGCGTCAGAATAGGCTAAAAGCTAAGGTAATTATTCATTTGACGGATTTGCCAACCTGGATTGACTTCGTTTCGTAATGTATCTACTTTCACCAATAGGGATGAAATTATTTTGACTCCGGGACGCGCTGGAACGATTCTGTGTCGCTGTTGCCCAGGTCATAGCAACACAAGGCTAACGCAACTTTCTATAACAACCTCCCCACAGCGCATGCTCCGTTTAACAGGCTCACTCCACTTGTCCCTAAACCCAATAGCGAAAGATGACCTTTACGATGTGGCTATGACGTATAGGGAAACCCCACTGATCACCAGCACATTTCTTTCGTCGCTATACAAAATCGAGACATAACACAGAAGCGAAAAGTGATCGGAACATCGACAAATACCACCTTAGATATTTCTTATGTCACTTCTGCTTATGTGCGTTCGGGTGGGAATGCTGTCTGTAAATGTGACCTGAGACTGAGGTAGTGGTATGCCCCATTACGCAAATAGGTACCCAAGTGTGGGTATGGTCATTTAAACAAACATCTTGTGCCGATTTGCGAAGTTGATGTTTTCTGATGGCGACCAGAACTGATTTTTCTCCCGGACTCCTCCTCCCCCCCCCCCCCCGCACCTCCCGCCTAATAATTAATAGTGATTGTTTTTATCGAGAAAATATGCCAAATTCTATGTTCTCGCTGCTATCTTGAGCTTCTCAGCAACACCATCCCTGGGTTCTCTTCATTAGTCTATCACTCGTTTTTCCTCTCTTCTCGTGCAAAGATCACATACGGCAAAGGATACACCTTCAAGGCAGGTCAGGCATCGCTTGCGATGGTAGCGGAGATCTCCGGGCTCTCCCCTGGTTGAGCTATAACCCACACCGAAGAAATCATCTATCATTTCCATAGTTATGGGCGGGTATCTTTTGGTAACTCGTTTGGGGAGTCGAGTGGGAACCGGCACCTTTTCGACAATCTTCAACGATTGCTCGTCTGCCTTGGAATTGGCTGGCTTTTCCATTTGATTGGGTCTGGTACAGGTTGTGAGAAAGGTACATTTAACATGCGTGTTTCCGTATTTATAGTTAGAGGGGAGGTGACCGTCCAATCGACCAATCAGAAGCCATCATTTCAGAAAGTTCAATCTTCGTTCAGTGTAACCTAAACGTCTTTGGGCAATCCATGATACTGAAGCTCGAAGCTCTTACTTCTCTCATTCAACACTGGGATCAATCTCCATCGGCTCTTCAATACGCGGCGGCGAATCAATCTCCATGGGTTCATCTATTCTCAGATGCATTCCCATAGAAACTGAAATATCCGGTCTCGAGAGTGGCGAGCGTGATCCGTGTATGACATTTCGGTGACGTCTCAATTGACTGGGATTCTTAAAGACTATATCACAATCCGCACATGTATGCATGGGTACTTCGTGGCGTGCACGTGTGTGGCAACGCAAACTGTCCAGTCGAGAAAGCGCTTCGAGCAAGTTGTGCAAGAGAACATATCGGCTGTGGATCTGGAAATGATGAATGCCGTAAAAATTCCGGCTCTTATAGGCCAACATAGGAGTACCCGGATGCTCTACAGTCAGGGGTGTACAAGAACCCGGATGTAAAAGTCCCGGATGTAAAAGTGCCCGGATGTTCACGAATGTACCACCATCACGGACTTCTATCAGACACAGGTCCAGAAGCTCTGATGTCCTGCATGTGAATGGTCAGTCATATTGTGTGTGTGTATGCATGTGTGCGCCTGTGAGTATGCATCTGTGTATGCGTGTGTGCGTGTGCGTGCATGTACGTGCATGTGCATGCCTGTATGTGTGTGTGTATGTGTCTGTGTATGCGTGTGTGTGTATGCAACCGCCACCACCACCAGGTGTTGACGCCCGTCACCACCAACACCACCACCACCACCACGATCACCACTACCACCACCACACACCACCACACACCACCACCACCACACACCGCCACCACCATCACCACCGGGTGTTGACGCCCGTCAACACCACCACCACCACCACCACACCACCACCACCACCACCACCACCACCATCACTGGGCACACACGCCCTGGTGTACCCTATGCCCGGTTCATTCTTATATGTACGGATACCACCACCAACACCACCACCACACACTACCACCACACACACACACACCACCACCACATTCCACCACCACCACCACCACCACCACCACCACCACCACCGGGCATTGACGGGCGTCAACGCCCGATGGTGGTGGGAGCTCCCGTGTGGCAGAGCTCTTGGATCGGAGCTCTTGGAGCTCAAAGCGTGTGGAGCTCAGAGCTCGGAAGTGGCATTTGCATATGACCTCTGTGAGGTCACTTCCGCTTCCGTTCACGTGATCGAAACTGACCGTTGACCCCTGAAAACAATACCGGATAAAAATTGCGCGCAGGTGTCAAAGGTCAGTTCCGGTCACGTGAACGGAAGCGGAAGTGACCTCACAGAGGTCATATGCAAATGCCACTTCCGAGCTCTGAGCTCCATACGCTTTGAGCTCCAAGAGCTCCGATCCAAGAGCTCTGCCACACGGGAGCTCCCACCACCACCGGGCGTGGTGGTGGTGGAATGTGGTGGTGGTGTGTGTGTGTGTGGTGGTAGTGTGTGGTGGTGGTGGTGGTGTCTGTACATATAAGAATGAACCGGGCATAGGGTACACCAGGGCGTGTGTGCCCAGTGATGGTGGTGGTGGTGGTGGTGGTGTGGTGCTGGTGGTGGTGGTGTTGACGGGCGTCAACGCCCGGTGGTAGTGGTGGCGGTGGTGGTGGTGGTGGTGGTGATAGTGGTGATGGTGGTGGTGGTGGTGACGGGCGTCAACACCCGGTGGTGGTGGTGGTTGCATACACACACACGCATACACAGACACATACACACACACATACAGGCATACACATGCACGTACATGCACGCACACGCACACACATACACACACACGCATACGCGTACACACTCAAGTACACATATGCATAATATGCATATACACGCACGCATACACACACTCGCAAGCACACACAGACGCATAGACACACACATGCTTACACACATGCATACACAAACACCCGCGCACACATGCATACACACACACACAAAATGACTGACCATTCACATGCAGGACATGAGAGCTTCTGGACCTGGGCCTGATAGAAGTCCGTGATGGTGGTACATTCGTGAACATCCGGGCACTTTTACATCCGGGTACATCCGGGTTCTTGTACACCCCTGACTGTAGAACATCCGGGTACTCCTATGTTGGCCTATAAGAGCCGGAATTTTTACGGCATTCCTCATTTCCAGATCCACAGCCAATATGTTCTCTTGCACAACTTGCTCGAAGCGCTTTCATCGCCTGGACAGTTTGCGTTGTCACACACGTGCACGCCACGAAGTATCCATTCATACATGTGCGGATTGTGATATAGTCTTTAAGCATCCCAGTCAATTGAGACGTCACCGAAATGTCATACACGGATCACGCTCGCCACTCTCGAGACCGGATATTTCAGTTTCTATGGGAATGCATCTGAGAATAGAAGAACCCATGGAGATCGATTCGCCGCCGCGTATTGAAGAGCCGATGGAGATTGATCCCAGTGTTGAATGAGAGAAGTAAGAGCTTCGAGCTTCAGTATCATGGATTGCCCAAAGACGTTTAGGTTACACTGAACGAAGATTGAACTTTCTGAAATGATGGCTTCTGATTGGTCGATTGGACGGTCACCTCCCCTCTAACTATCCATACGGAAACACGCATGTTAGATGTACATTTCTCACAACCTGTACCAGACCCAATCAAATGGAAAAGCCAGCCAATTCCAAGGCAGACGAGCAATCGTTGAAGATTGACGAAAAGGTGCCGGTTCCCACTCGACTCCCCAAACGAGTTACCAAAAGATACCCGCTCATAACTATGGAAATGATAGATGATTTCTTCAGTGTGGGTTATAGCTCAACCAGGGGAGAGCCCGGAGATCTCCGCTACCATCGCCAGCGATGCCTGACCTGCCTTGAAGGTGTATCCTTGGCCGGATGTGATCTTTGCACGAGGAGAGAGGAAATTTTCCAGTGGGCGAAGTGAATTGAACATCCGGGCACTTTTACATCCGGGAACTTTTACATCCGGGTACATCCGGGTTCTTGTACATCCGGGATCGTGTCGCTGTCGTCCGCGCCTACATCCGGGTACTTCTATGTTGGTCTATAAGAGCCAGAATTTTACGGCATTCATCATTTCGAAATCCACAGCCGATATGTTATCTTGCACAACTTGCCAGAAGCCATTTACTTGCCCACAAAATTTGCGACGACACGAGTCCTCCATCCACAACGGTGCACGATATACTTGTATAACCTGCGCACGGTCATTTAATCGGGAAGATGCTTTACTGCGCCATGAACGCTCACTCCACGAGGGCGCGACGGAACAATGTAATGAAAGTGGTCAACTCTTCAAACGACCCGGTCAGCTAAGACAGCACCAACATTTGATTCATGGTCCGTCACCACGGCATGAGCGACAACTTCCCACTAGAGAGGCACCCATGAGGGTAAGACCTAGTGAAGATGAGCCCGGGGAGACGAATGCCACTGGTGATGCGATCACGGAGAGCCCGCCTAAACCCACAGTTCAGAAGAGTCGGGATATCCAGCCGGCCCCCAGCGTTACTGTTCCCAGTCAGACGCCTGACAACATCGAACATTTTCTGGAAGATGCGGTGGATATTCCCAGCGATCTCTTACAGGACTCCCATCCAGTGAGTGACATATATCAGCACCACTGGCCTATGATACGGCACTGTTTCCACCGTCATCGCTCTATTCAAGATATCTACAATTTCCGACTGACCAACCTCGCCCGTCTATGCAGCTACGTGGAAGCCATCTTCAATGACCAAGCTACGTCCTTCAAATGAAATCTGGCGTTTGGTTATGTGCTGCAGCATAACGAGACAGGCCAAGTCCGATACTTTTACCCGAGCAGTAACATCCGGGTATTTGACCAACCGTTTACCATCATTAACCGGGCGTCGCTACAGCCCGTGCTGGACCAAGTGGACCAATTGGATGTCTTGGAATGTGCCTATGAACAGCGCCCCAACTTGCAATGGGTCGTAGAGAGAATCGGTCCCATTAGTGGCCCACCCAGACCCCAAAACGTCTATTTCCATATTCTTTTCCCACAATTCCCTGTCTGCGCATGCGCAGAATGTAGAACACGGCCAACACACTAGTCCAGACGGATGCCCCCTCACATATGCTTCACTGTGATACCTCACTCGACTCCATCGGCCCATTAGGGGCTCCCCTAGATCCCAAAACGTCTATTTCCATACCCTTGATCTACCGAGCATGCGCAGAATGACGATATTGCAACCCCACAGCCATCCCATCGGATGCCCCCTCACATATGTTTTACATTGATACCTCACTCGACCCCATCGGCCCACTAGAGTCCCACCAAGATCCCAAAACGTCTATTTCCATACCCTTTGTCTACTGCGCATGCGCAGAATGACGATATTCCAACCCCACACCCACCCCGTCGGATGCCCCCTCACATATGGTTCACATTGATACTTTACTCGAACCAACCGGACCATTAGTGGCTTCCCTAGATCCCAAAACGTCTATTTCCATACCCTTTGTCTACCGCGCATGCGCAGAATGACGATTTCAACCCCACACCCAGCCCATCAGATTCCCCTTTACGAATGCTTCACATTGATACCTCATACGATCCGATCGGACTATCCATACAGGCATTTTCCCCGTATAGATTTAATATGCAAATGTTCGAATCAGGGAAGATAACCCGGAATTTGCCAAAAATCACAAAAGTGCATTAAGAGTTACCTCCCCCATTGGAACTCTTCTGTGTTGGAGGTAGTTTTGGTCTCTTGAACTGGTGGCGTCCCCTGTCGGATGCAAGAGTTACCTCCCCCGACAAAATACGACCTTAAATAGCCTTTCTTTACTACTGACACTAAAATGGATTGACTCATGCTCCATTCGATAACCCAGAAAACATAGGGAATAGCCCTGGTTCTGAAGTATATTCATAAAAAAAGTCATATAAATAGTATTTAACTTGTTCTTATATTCTAATTGTTTTTGTAATGTACCACGCGGTACGGCCCCGTACATGACAATGTGGAGAACAAAGGATTTTTTGAAAATGACAATTCTTGTCACATTACCATCATTGTTATGACAAATATAGACGGTAGTCCCTCGCAGGCAGGGTAGGGAATAATCGAGGATGTTAAACGGTGGAATTTGTGAGAATTAAGGAAAATTTCATTCATAACTCCTAAGTAGGTCAAGTCCATTCACGGCTTACTATGGCTCTAATTCTTTACTTCTCCCCAGTCCTGGTGTGGTGACGCCAAATTAAAGCTCTGTCGGTCGGTCATCTCTTTTCCAGCTGTGTTGTTGCAGTGCTTACATGTTATCAATACATGCAATTTCATTATGAACTTCGTGTGTAAAGAATAATTTTTATCATTTCTGTGATTCGAGATAGTATATTCCAAACGTTAGTTTGCATTTATCTGTGTGAGTGTGTGTGTTTTGCCCTTAATTGGCGCTATTTTTAGGAAATATGTAATATTTTGGATACAGAATTGAGGATGAGAGGGGTCGGCGACGTGAGGTAAGGGGTGGGGGGATGGAAGGGTGTATCTCGGAGGAGAGGTTATTTCGTGGAGGGGGTGTTTGGGTGAAATAATGAAAACAAATAGTGTTGGTGCGCCTGATTGATCGTTCTTCACCCGTCAGGCCGAATGTAAGTTTACTTGTAAACTGCACATATGATGGTAAGATCATGGGCGGACTCATCTTCGCATATCCAAGTCGAACACTACACGTATTAGCTTGGATGAACATAACAAATAATCTGATCAGAATACGGGTTTGGTGATGTGATAGCTCTATACAGATTCCGTGGTCCATATTAGGAGAAGTGCAATGTATGGCCTCTTTAAATTCAAACTTGATTGGCTATTCCAGAGAAATTAACACCAGTACAACCGCCACTTGCCATATTTGGAAATCACACGGGCAGACATCAAAGAAAATCCTGTCTGCATGGTGTTGGCAAGCTATTATCTTGATTGGCTGTTTGACATCACGTGCGTTTCTCTTGTTGAACAATTTACCCTATTCATTAAGTCAAGGTAAATGACGGAACGTTAGTGTAGCATTTAACTTGAAATGTGAAGATGAGGCGGACTGATATATGGATGATCATAATATTAGCCTTTTTATTCAACCATTAGACTGATAGTGTGATAGCACAACATCATATGTATGAGATAACATTATTCATTTGAATAGCGATTTGCAATTACTCATATTGGAAAAATTTATAAAATCTTGGTCTAATACCAAATTCATCTCTACCAAATGAACGCTTCCGCCCCTGCACGGTCAACATTCAAACATAGCACTATGATACGATGGTACGCATCTGCACAAGTCCAGGTAATCCCTAAATTATCGATCGTAACCTATCGATTGATACACTCGATCGCGAGGATGGATGGTACGATGATACGATGGTACGAAGAAATCACTGTGTGTACGATGGACACTATGGCATCGTACCCCCCCCCCCCCCCCCCAGTAAAAATAGGGCGATAGTACGATGATACGACATGACGGATATCAGCCACCACAAGATCTGTTATTCCCACAGTTGCCTGGCCTGTGGGATATTGGATGGTCGACGTCTACGTATATTTTTTTTTTTCAATAAATTATGAAAATTAATAAACATACATACATATTTTTTTCAAATCGATTTTTTTTAATTATTATTTTTATTTTATTTTTTTATTTTTTGTGTATCTCTTCTATCTTTGGCTCATTTAAAGTCATTCCCTATAATGTCAAGCCGAGTTACTACAGTTTTTAATTATCTACCATACCATGTCCTCTATGAGAATTCTATGTCATAGAGGACTATAATGTCAAGCAGTTACAACAGTTTTTAATTAGCTACCATTCCCTGTCCCCTAAGAAGTCTATGTCATAGAGGACAGGGTATGGTAGATAATTAAAATTTGTAATAACTCGGCTTGACATTATAGGGGATGACTTAATTGAACCAATGATGAAAGAGAAATACTACGGTGGCCCGTTAGGGCCATTGTCGTTTTCTTTCGATTTCCTTTGTTTTTCTTCTATTTCCGAAGAAACCAACTTAATTTTCTAGGTTTTCTTTGTATTTTCCAAGAAATCAACTGAATTTTCAGCGAATTCATAGCAATATTCTGCGAATTTTCCGTGCTCAACGACGTAAAAACAGAGACAAAGTCGAAGAAAAACCTATGAAATTCTTGAAAAACACCAAATATAATTTCTTCCGCGGATATAATATTTCCTCCGCGGATATAATATTTCCTCCGCGGATATAATCATTTCCTCCGCGGATATAATATTTCCTCCGCGGATATAATATTTCCTCCGCGGATATAATCATTTCCTCCGCGGATATAATATTTCCTCCGCGGATATAATATTTCCTCCGCGGATATAATCATTTCCTCCGCGGATATAATATTTCCTCCGCGGATATAATATTTCCTCCGCGGATATAATAATTTCCTCCGCGGATATAATATTTCCTCCGCGGATATAATATTTTCTCCGCGGATATAATCATTTCCTCCGCGGATATAATATTTCCTCCGCGGATATAATATTTCCTCCGCGGATATAATCATTTCCTCCGCGGATATAATATTTCCTCCGCGGATATAATATTTCCTCCGCGGATATAATCATTTTCTCCGCGGATATAATATTTCCTCCGCGGATATAATATTTCCTCCGCGGATATAATCATTTCCTCCGCGGATATAATATTTCCTCCGCGGATATAATATTTCCTCCGCGGATATAATCATTTCCTCCGTGGATATAATATTTCCTCCGCGGATATAATATTTCCTCCGCGGATATAATCATTTCCTCCGCGGATATAATATTTCCTCCGCGGATATAATATTTCCTCCGCGGATATAATCATTTCCTCCGCGGATATAATATTTCCCCCGCGGATATAATATTTCCTCCGCGGATATAATCATTTCCTCCGCGGATATAATATTTCCTCCGCGGATATAATATTTCCTCCGCGGATATAATCATTTCCTCCGCGGATATAATATTTCCTCCGCGGATATAATCATTTCCTCCGCGGATATAATATTTCCTCCGCGGATATAATATTTCCTCCGCGGATATAATATCCGCGGATATAATATTTCCTCCGCGGATATAATATTTCCTCCGCGGATATAATCATTTCCTCCGCGGATATAATATTTCCTCCGCGGATATAATATTTCCTCCGCGGATATAATCATTTCCTCCGCGGATATAATATTTCCTCCGCGGATATAATATTTCCTCCGGATATAATCATTTCCTCCGCGGATATAATATTTCCTACGCGGATATAATATTTCTTCCGCGGGTATAATATTTCCTCCGCGGATATAATATTTCCTCCGCGGATATAATCATTTCCTCCGCGGATATAATATTTCCTCCGCGGATATAATATTTCCTCCGCGGATATAGTCATTTCCTCCGCGGATATAATATTTCCTCCGCGGATATAATATTTCCTCCGCGGATATAATCATTTCCTCCGCGGATATAATATTTCCGCGGATATAATATTTCCTCCGCGGATATAATATTTCCTCCGCGGATATAATCATTTCCTCCGCGGATATAATATTTCCTCCGCGGATATAATATTTTCTCCTG
Source organism: Hanleya hanleyi (assembly GCA_036873755.1). Taxonomy (NCBI): domain Eukaryota; kingdom Metazoa; phylum Mollusca; class Polyplacophora; order Lepidopleurida; family Hanleyidae; genus Hanleya; species Hanleya hanleyi. The sequence continues at coordinate 91,583 of JAVTVY010033662.1, read as the reverse complement.
CGGATATAATCATTTCCTCCGCGGATATAATATTTCCTCCGCGGATATAATATTTCCTCCGCGGATATAATCATTTCCTCCGCGGATATAATATTTCCTCCGCGGATACAATATTTCCTCCGCGGATATAATTACTTTCCTCCGCGGAGGAAATCCACGTGACTTGAGTACTAGAAAGACGGCCAATTCATTAGCATTTTCGAGGCTGAGGAGTGAGGCTGATGTGGAGGTGACGCCTGGCGACACCCCGATCAAAGGTCACATCCGGTCACGTGACAACCGGGTCACTTCCTGTGCCGTCACGATGGCGTCACTAGACGTCACATCCGGTGACATCCGGGTCAAAGGTCACATCCGGTCACGTGGCATCCGGTAACATCCGGGTCACTTCCTGTGACGTCGCTTCCGGTCACCTGGCGGCCCAGCAAGAGTTATCTGTCCCTACCTAAGACCCCAGTGACTTCCAATGTTAATCTCATGCAGGTATGGGAAAGGGGTGGGCATATCTTTTTTCTTGTGGATTTTACTATGGGTTGTGGCACCTTGATTTCTTCATCTCTAGCTGTAGCACACGATGGGAGGGGTCTCGAAGCCATGCGTTGACTTTTTTTGAAAAGTGCTGATGACGCATGCGCAGTAGACAGGCAGATCGAGGTGGACGTTTTGGCGTCTAGGTGGACCCATAGTGGCACGATTGGGTTGTGTGAGGTATCAGTTTGAAGCATTCGTGGGGGAGCGTCCAACTGGGGGTGGAAATATCGTCAAAAAGTGTATTTGAATTGACGTTTGGGGGTCGAGGAGGACCAATAGTGGTCCGATTAGGCTGTGGGAGGTGTCATCGTGAAGCTCTTGTGGGGGAGCGTCCGACTGGACTAGTGTGTCGTCCGTTTTCAACATTCGGCGCATGCGCAGACAGGTAATTGTGGGGAAAAGGGCACTGAAAGGGACGTTTTGGTGTCGAGGTGGACCCATAGTGGTGCGAATGGGTCGGGGAGCGTATTAGTTTCAATCTCTCATGAGGTGGCGTCCAAGTGGACTTGTGCGGAGTAAAAGTAGCGCAATGGTGCGCCTGCGCAGTAGAAAAAATGTATGGGAATAGACGTTTTGGGGTCGAGGTGGGCCCATAGTGGGCGTACTGGGTCGGGGAGGGTATCCATGTGAAGCGCGCCTTCAGGCCGATCAAGTCATGGGTGGGTGCATGTTTTCTCCGAAATGAAACACGGACTTTACCCCTAAAATAACCCCATCAACCAGGTCTAGAGCGTTTCTGGAGGTCAAAATTACACCTTCACCGATTGACTCAAAAATTGGTATATAAGTATTTTCGGAGTCACTGATCACGAATCCGATGTCAAAATTGACCTTGACCTCGACCTTAACCTTCAAATCGAGTATCGAACATTTAGGTATGACTTTCACCTTGTCCGAAGGTCACAGGACATAGGCTGACGACCTTGACCTTTTAATATGTGATGGCCCCGTGACCTGTGCGTTGATCTATGTCCTCGACCTTGAGTTTTGACTCCAGGTCAAAATTTTCGATGGTACATTTTGATTGTACTACCGCATTTTCTAGCTCGAGGTCACAGATCAAGGTCGATGAGATAGGTCAACGCACAAGTCACGAGGTCATCACATATCAAAAGGTCAAGGTCGTCCGCCTATATCTAGGCGAAAGTCATACCCAAATGTTCGATATTCCATTTCAAGGTCAAGGTCGAGGTCAAGGTCAATTCTGACGGCGGATTCGTGATTAGCGACCCCGATAATACTTTAAAACGAAGTTTGGATCATATCCTAGAAAGTCCAGTTTCGACCCCAAATTTCAGCTAACCAAATCTGCATATCTCGGCAGGCAGCTGGGAACCATATTAACCACTCTAGACTTGGTTGATGGGGTTATTTTAGGGGTAAAGTCCGTGTTTCATTTCGGAGAAAACATGCACCCACCCATGACTTGATCGGCCTGAAGGCGCGCTTCACATGGATACCCTCCCCGACCCAGTACGCCCACTATGGGCCCACCTCGACCCCAAAACGTCTATTCCCATACTCTTTTTCTACTGCGCAGGCGCACCATTGCGCTACTTTTACTCCGCACAAGTCCACTTGGACGCCACCTCATGAGAGATTGAAACTAATACGCTCCCCGACCCATTCGCACCACTATGGGTCCACCTCGACACCAAAACGTCCCTTTCAGTGCCCTTTTCCCCACAATTACCTGTCTGCGCATGCGCCGAATGTTGAAAACGGACGACACACTAGTCCAGTCGGACGCTCCCCCACAAGAGCTTCACGATGACACCTCCCACAGCCTAATCGGACCACTATTGGTCCTCCTCGACCACCAAACGTCAATTCAAATACACTTTTTGACGATATTTCCACTCCCCAGTTGGACGCTCCCCCACGAATGCTTCAAACTGATACCTCACACAACCCAATCGTGCCACTATGGGTCCACCTAGACGCCAAAACGTCCACCTCGATCTGCCTGTCTACTGCGCATGCGTCATCAACACTTTTCAAAAAAAGTCAACGCATGGCTTCGAGACCCCTCCCATCGTGTTCTACAGCTCGAGATGAAGAAATCAAGGTGCCACAATCCATAGTAAAATCCACAAGAAAAAAGATATGACCACCCCTTTCCCATACCTGCATGAGATTAACATTGGAAGTCACTGGGGTCTTAGGTAGGGGCAGATAACTCTTGCTGGGCCGCCAGGTGACCGGAAGCGACGTCACAGGAAGTGACCCGGATGTTACCGGATGCCACGTGACCGAATGTGACCTTTGACCCGGATGTGACCGGATGTGACGTCATAGTGACGCCATCGTGACGGCACAGGTAGTGACCCGGTTGTCACGTGACCGGATGTGACCTTTGATCCGGATGTCACCAGACGTCACCTCCACATCAGCCTCACTCCTCAGCCTCGAAAATGCTAATGAATTGGCCGTCTTTCTAGTACTCAAGTCACGTGGATTTCCTCCGCGGAGGAAAGTAATTATATCCGCGGAGGAAATATTGTATCCGCGGAGGAAATATTATATCCGCGGAGGAAATGATTATATCCGCGGAGGAAATATTATATCAGCAGAGGAAATATTATAACCGCGGAGGAAATGATTATATCCGCGGAGGAAATATTATATCCGCGGAGGAAATATTATATCCGCGAAGGAAATGATTATATCCGCGGAGGAAATATTATATCCGCGGAGGAAATATTATATCCGCGGAGGAAATATTATATCCGCGGAGGAAATGATTATATCCGCGGAGGGAATATTATATCCGCGGAGGAAATATTACATCCGCGGAGGAAATGATTATATCCGCGGAGGAAATATTATATCCGCGGAGGAAATATTATATCCGCGGAGGAAATGATTATATCCGCGGAGGAAATATTATATCCGCGGAGGAAATATTATATCCGCGGAGGAAATGATTATATCCGCGGAGGAAATATTATATCCGCGGAGGAAATATTATATCCGCGGAGGAAATGATTATATCCGCGGAGGAAATATTATATCCGCGGAGGAAATATTATATCCGCGGAGAAAATGTTATATCCGCGGAGGAAATTATATTTGGTGTTTTTCAAGAATTTCATAGGTTTTTCTTCGACTTTGTCTCTGTTTTTACGTCGTTGAACACGGAAAGTTCGCAGAATATTGCTATGAATTCGCTGAAAATTCAGTTGATTTCTTGGAAAATACAAAGAAAACCTAGAAAATTAAGTTGGTTTCTTCGGAAATAGAAGAAAAACATAGGAAATCGAAAGAAAACGACAATGGCCCTAACGGGCCAACGTACATTCGTGCTGACCGCAGAGATACACATCTGAACCTGACTGTGAACAGATCTCGTGACTGGAGACGATGCTAACACATGTGCTCGCTCAATATCCGGCTTTGGCGAAATTCGCTCGAGTTCGCGTATGACATTCACTAGTAAACGGCGGCCATTCATCAGTCGTAGATCGGCGTAGATTAGAACGTATTTCCAGTAACAAAATGGCCACGATCTTTCAGGAGTTTAAAAGCTCACCCAGGGTGGCAATTGTGCTTCTCGTTGTTCTACTTCTGGGCGGAATAATTAACATGATTGGGTTCGCCTCTCCGTATTGGTCCGAGGACTCTCTCCATGTGGCTCATAGTGGTTTATGGCAGTACTGTTTACCGGTTTCAGGCGGGTGTCTTACAGTTACTCAGACAGACGGTAAGCTGTTCTCATTCAACTGATTTTCGTTAGTGCATTTAATGCTGAGGGCCGACAAACACACATGAAACGTAGCTACATGTGTATATATAGGCTACGGATCGATGCACATCTCTGCGATAGCCTTAGGAGCAAAATCATAAGACTGCTTCCTATTGTTTATAAGTGTCATTCTACCAGTTTCAGAATTTGTAACCTCCCAAACTGGCAGTGTACTGACAGCAAGAGATACATGTTTATACCCATCCTCGCTAAAACCAGGGGTATCTCTATCCTAGTTCGCCTTTGGCTCACAAATAGAAACCTTGACGTGGTGAAGATGGTTTATACCCTGATGCCATGAAAGGATGCATTCCAGCACATAGCAAGTCCGTCTTAGTTTCTAAAAGTCTGAGAAAGTAAAATATTTTACAAATATTGGTAACACGCAAAGAAGACATCCTATCATTAAGTTGGTTTCATAATAAAGGAATTTGTCCCATCTGTCACAAGTTAATAGCATGTGTTACATGTGCAATTACACTAATCCACTAGAGATTCTTGTTGAGAGGGGTGCAGGACACTTCCCCCCCCCCCTCAAAAAAAAAACAGTTCCCCCAAAAATTTTGAGTCATTTCCCCTCCAGTTTTGCCATTTCTCCCCCTAAAAAAATATGATATCCTGTGATACACATATATATGCATACCCGGCATTACTTGTCAAATACTATGAACCTTGAATTTATTGTATAATAAATAATATATACAATTATTACATGTTATAGAGTGGGACATCACGATTTGTTAGGTCGAGACAAGTGATGTACAACGAGCGCGCAGCGCGAGTTGTACGGGCTTGGGATCGGATCTTGTATAGATAAAATCTCGTACGCCTCGCACGTGCGCGCGTTCAGAGCACGTGGTGACTTTCTATGTGGATTGCTTATGTGCGGGGGTGAAGTTTAATTTGTCTGTCAAATTTGTACTTCTTGGTATGATTGGAAGTATTATTTTTTTTTTAAATTACCATAGAATATCATATTTTTTAGGGGGGGAAATGGCAAAACTCTGGGGGAAGTGACTCAAAATTGTTGGGGGGAAATGTCTTTTTTGACTAGGAAATGTCGTGGGGGGGGGGGAATGGTTTGGTGTCTAGCATTCGTTGAGAGAATTGTGTGAGACTGGACAGATTTTGTGGCTCTTCACCATGTGACTGAAAGTTAAAGAGTTCGTGGAATTATTCCAACAGCCTATCTTGACATTTAAGTGGCCCCGTTTCAGTGCCTAAGTCTGTAGCTCTTTCTTCTTCCCCGAAAAGGCGGACGTATTAAGTGATGGCGGTCTCCGCCCGTCTGTCTGTGCGTCCGTATGTCGGGGCGTTCCTCGTGTCCGTGTTTTCGATCCGCAGTTCCAATTGTTGGTGAGTGGATACCCTAAGGGGAGACGATGTGTCGCGTACTAAAATGAAGGTCGAGGTCAGAGGAAAAACAGGAAATCACTTAAATCTTCGTGTCCGGTCTTTTTCTGTGAACGTTTTCTTTACACAGTTGCAATTTTTTTTGTGAGTGGATACGCTAGGTGGAGACGATGTGTCGCGATCAGCGGCCAAAGGTCACTGTTGCCTAAAATCAGGAAATCTTTGATCATTGAGAGTTCTCCATCTACAGTTCTAATTTTTGGTTAGTGGATGCCCTAGGGGCGAACGATGTGATGCATACCGAATGTAGGTTGATGTCAGAGGTCAAAGGTCAGTGTGACCGAAAAATCAGGAAATCATTAAAAATTTCAAAAAATGTGTGAGTGTATGCAATAGGGGGAAATGAAGTGTCGCTTACAAAAAGTTAGGTCAAGGTCGAAGGTCAAAGGTCACTGTGACCCCAAAATCAGGAAATTATTAAAAATAGCATTTTTTGTGCCAGTCGGTACATTAGCGGGACACGATGTGTCACATACCAAAATGTAGGTCAAGGTCAAAGGACAAGGTTATTGCGACACCAAAATTGTGAAATTGTTAAAAATCATGATTTTTTTAGTCCATTGAGAAATTACGGGGAGCCGTTTTGTCATGTGCCAAAATTTAGATCCGGGTCAATAGTCAAGGTCACTATGACCCCAGAATCGAGGTGAAAGGTCAGTGGGAGAGAATAATCAGGAGATAGAGTGGATTCAGTAGGAGGAAATGAAGTGCCGCATACCAAAAATTAGTTAACGGTCGAAGGTCCAAAGGTAACTGTCCCTCCAAAATCAGGAAATTATTAAAATAATTTTTTTTGTGTCAGTGGATACATTCGGTGGACACGATGTGTCACATACCAAAATGTAGATGAATGTCAAAGGTCAAGGTCACTGTGACCTCAAAATCGTGAAATTGTTAAAAATCATGATTTTTTGTGTCCATTGAGAAATTACGGAGAGACGGTTTGTCAGGTACCAAAATTTAAGTCAAGGTCTATAGTCAAGGTCACTCTGACCCCAGAATCAAGAAATCTTTAAAAATTGCTTTGTTTTGTGTCAGTAGATACATTAGGGGGACATGATGTGTCACGTACCAAAATTTAGGTCAAGGTCAAATGTCAAGGTCACTGTGACCCCAGAATCAAGAAATCATTAAAAGTCACATTATCATATCCCTGTCGGAGACGCCGTCGTGTAATGCGATGTTGCGTTCTGTCCATTCATCCATTAACAGTTGTCCATGCGATATCTCTAGTTTCAAGGTACGGATTGGTACCAAACTTGATGTGTACCTTATTCGCATGGCAAAGGAGCGCCATACATTTTGAGATCAATTTGTCAGAGGTCAAGGTCACAGTTCCCCAAAACTGAATCAAGTTTAGCTGAATATATGTTAGGTTGGAATATTCAGAGTTCTCTCCCCTAGATGTATATGGCATTTGTTCTGTGGAGTTTTCTTCCATGTTTGAAACAGCTACATTTAGTTAAACTTTTGTGAAATAAAAAGCATACATTTACTAATTTAACGTGGAGAGGGGTGGTAGATACTTCATGTAGGCAGCTATTGTCTGAGTCTTTGTGCAGCTGAAAAGGCTCAAGCCTAGATACATTGTTGTCCCCAGTCTCGGCTATTGTATGCATTGTCTGGTGATTCTTACATGGAGTATGAACCAGAGGGGTCCTTTATGAACTTCATACCTGGTTATTATCTCAAGAACAAAGGTTCACTTCATCACTTTCTTCTTCCTTCATGAAAAATTCTCTACTATTTTCTTGACTATTGTCGATTTCAGTGTGGGATATGTGATATCTCGGCTCTTGTTTCAAGGTCAACTAGTTATCAAGAGTTAAGCCCATTTTAATTTATCATTCAATGAAAGATGTGATATATGTTACATTCTCGCAAGCACAAAGTCGTAGACCTTTCTCTGGATTGCTAGCTACCAATTGGAATCAAGGCCAATAAACAACTTGGGAATTTGGACCAATGTAATTCCAGATATACAGGCGTATATTGAAGCCTCTTGGGTTCTTTTTTTATATTATTATTTTTTCTCTGTCTCTGTTCTTCATTTTCTTCCGTCGGAATTGGTTTCTTTCGTGCAGTCAACAATGCTACACACATGAAGCCCAAACATGATGTAGTGAGTCCACCAACTGATGCATATCCTCTAATGGAACAGATTGGTTGAAAACTCTGGCGACCATCTTGGATTGACCAGCTTTTTCTGATAAAAAATTCTCCTCCTAAACCGCTGGACCGATCGACTCGTAACTTTGCTCATTGTAAGTTCATCAATTCAAAATGGCCACAGGGACCATTCAATATTTGATGTTGTAATTGTTTAAAGTCAAGCATTTCAATGTTGAGGGTTATCGGATATATGTATTAGAACATGGCGATCCAGAATATGCAAAAATCAAGTTTCTATGTCACGTGGTTTGGCCGACATCTTGAATTATGTGCCAACTTTTACGAATTTTGCAAGGTCTTATTCTTTTGAATCATGGAGGTAAAGCTTTCTAGTCTGTTGCACTGTATTGGAAAGGATACGATCTGTTGTAAATACCATTGGTTGTCCGAACCTTTTTAGTGGCCATTTTGAATTTCCCTAGTTTCTTGAAAATCTTCTTCTCTGAAACGGGTTAACCGATCTGTTCGAAACTTGGTACGATGGGTCGAGCCCTCCAAAGGATACTTGTTAAACTGTTTATCAAAAAGAAGCAAAATGACCAATCAGTAGCGTAGGATTTTCAAGTAACGGATTTTCCTGGCGAAAACGGCTGTATATATGTTGTTTAACATGATGAAGAGCGAACGAGTCCCAAAAGTCTCGTGGGATGCGGATTTCGAAGTCGCCCAGATGGAACGGAATTTCATATATTGGTACGACATGATGAGTAAAACAACGTGTATTGTTCAATTTTGCTATTGATCGACCGATTTGGCCGCCATCTTGGATCGACCAAAGGTGACTGTGGCCCTAAAATAGGGAAATCATTAAGAAGCATCTGTTTGTGTCGGTAGCTACAGTAGGGAGAGAAGATGTGTCAAAATAGAAGTCAAGGTCAAAGGTTAAGGTCACTGTGACCATAAAATCAGGAAATCGTTAACAATCAAAATTGTGTGTGTCAGTTCATACATAAGAGAGAGAATGTGGCACACATCAAAAGTGAACTTGAATAAGCCTATTTAAAAAATATGTTTAATAATATATTTGTACCCTGTTGAATCATTTCCTCGTATATGTTGACTCGGGGATTCATTGCTTTCGAATTCTTCCTTTCTCTGATATTTAATAACATAAATCAAGTGATATGGTAGGGCAGTGTTCATGTTCATAATGTACCTCAGACTTAACTGTGGACTGGCTAAAATCTAAAAATTTAACATGGTATAGATTGGACATAGATACAATGTCCTGTTTTCAGCAATACCGGTTGACCAGTCCTGCAATAAACATATTGTGTGAACAGTGGATTGAAATGTCCAGTCAGATTTGTATGTTTGTGTGCGCCGAAGTATAATTTTTCTTTCAATTAAGGTAGATTACTCGCAGAGCAGAGTAGCTATCATCAACAGGGGTTGATCTTCAATGTTACTTTACGGTTTGTAAATTTCAGGCTTTACTTGTGGAAATACATTCACATCTCTTTATTGGCTTACAGTACGCTTGTCCAGCACCAAAAACAATCCATGGTACTTCTATTTGCACAGTTATAAGAGCGGACGGATTTGAGACAGCAATCTACTATATAAGTATTATTTCCAAAGTAGGGCATCTTTGTAACGTCATATCTATTTTCTAGGTCAAACAACTATCTCTCTTCAACTTGCATGGACAAGGAAGTTAAATGTATGCTCTGGTATCAAAATGGGTTGCTGTCATAGCTCTCCATGAGAACTGTCCTTTGAGGTATGAATCATGGCTGTACTCCCAGGGGTACCTAAGTTAGAAATGAATTTTCATGCCCTTTCAGATTGAAACCTATAGAATAAAGATGGTATACATTCTACATAGACTTAGCAATGCTTTGGTACTTTCAAGTATCACAGTTTACAAATCCATTTCCGATTTTACTTCTTTACTGTTATCCACTCATCGGACAACCAATGTGCATATACATGATTAAACTTGGAATTATGTTGAAGTTTGTGTTATCCTGGTACTGTATTGTCTTCCTGTAATAGTTTTCCAACAATACAACATATTTATTATAAATTTACGGTAATTGACATGAGTCTCAAATATTAGTTCCATAATAGAATAGATAACTGTATTTAGTTTACAGTAAGGCAGTTATAGTCCGACCACCTATGTGGACGATGGCTATCTACCGAATGCAGGATCTAATGCTTCTTTTGATACATACGCTTTGGCATACATGTTCACACTACAATTTCGGCACTGATTTTATGTCGTATATACTTATAACGTAGGAAAACATACTTTGGGTTGGCCAGCCCCGCCGAGCCCAAAATATGTCTCTTCCATTCTGAGCAGACATGACATATATATTGTATCTTTACATCACGTTGTTATCAAGTTAGGCCCCGTGGGGTTTCCGGGGATTGACCTGGGATGTCGTTGTGCACACCGCAGGTCATGGTTAGAATAGGCTTCAGCTCCTCAGACAGCTTGTCGTAAGAGGCGACTAACTGAGGCACAAGTGGGGTTCCCGGATGTGAAAAGGAATAGAACTCCACCCGTGTGGTTCCCGGGTGTGAAAAGGAATAGTACCCAACGTCGTGATATGACTGACATATAGTTGAAAGCGACGTTAAATCATATTCACTCACTCACTCAACTGTTATCGAGTTAAACTACGGCAATTTGCTAAATGTATGATTTGGTGATTGTTGTTGGCAGCCTGTTAAAAACCGCCTCTGAGTACATATAAACGTACGGTCTCCGCAGTGAATTTAAGTGCTCTATGGTGCATATTGAGTCATGAGAGAACAAACTATGAGCGTGGTCATCCCCCTACATAAGGACGTTGTCCAGAATAGGTCTGTGTCACTCTGCTGATCAATATATTTCGAAATGTGTATATATTGTCTTTGTATATCGAGTTGTGAAAACACAGACCGACAGGCAGATGTCACGGTTACAATGGCATATAATTTCTTTGATAGGCATTTAGAAGTTGGCGTATATAACACAATGCTATTCTATGGATAACAACTTCTTTATTGCTGTGGAGCTGACGTTTCGTTGGAGATACTTCCAACTTTTTCAAAGCTAATGGTCTACATAGTACAGTCGAGGGTATTTATACAAGTGATAACAAGCAAACAAGGTCACAAAATAATCATTGCACAATAGGTTTCATGAGTTAATCATGTCAAAATAAAGATAATCAAACAGTGAATATGACTGTTGTAATCTGCTAATCATCTAGGCATATAGGTTAACCGGTTGCGGATCTGTCTCATCGAGTTCGATAAAGCATCAAACCAAGTCGAACTGACATGATCTCCGAACAAATGTCACAAAAGTAGATATGTGGCATTCTCGACATTCTTTGCATTATGTATTTTTATTTGTGTTAAATGTTATGTCTCGCAGTTCTTTCTCGATATTATTCTCGGTATATTGCCCCAGACAATACTGTGGGTGGTACACTTGAATGCAGTGTATTCTCTGACCACATCCGCGTGTTGACGAGCTGCGATCTTTTTAGCTGTGAACACTGGAACAGCAACTCCACGACAGTAGTCTCGGAAGTTCCATCGGGAATTCCATTAGATTTCACTTCTCCACCCAGGGTCACGAAACTGGTATTTGGTCCAAACCGGTGTGAGAGGAATAAATGTTCCAGAAAACAATGTCCTCTTTCCAAATGTTTCTCCGTATGAGCATATGTCCTACCTGAGTTGCCACTAAGGAAAAAATGTCTTAGCTGGGTTAAAAATAGTACCCGGACATTTATTTCTACAGGACAATCTTTCCTTTCACACCGGAAACGCGTCATTTAAACTGAAAATATACTATATCTCACGGTCGCTATCGGTTACTGATATGTGACATTTCCTTCAAGGAAAGATGATACCCTGTACATACGACCGATGAAAGGCAAGGTGTATACCATCTTCACAACGTCAATGTTTCTATTCGTGAGCCAAAGGTGAACCCTTGACCATCTTGCATAGCAGACCGCGTTCAATACACATTCTAGTTACGCGCTGATGGTAAAATACGTTAGAGTTTTGCTTTGTGTGCTAAACTATTCGCCGATACCGAATGTAAAATATTCAATTCAATGTTATATATAGTCTGTCCACTTTAATTAGTCGTCTACTTTGGAGCTTGCCAATAATCAGCAGTTAACTATACATACATTCTCTTTTTCGCATCGTGTAGAACAAACAGAACTCTGCAAAATAAATACCAATTCTCGGTGATGGTGATAATACATCACGCTTGAAATAACTTTGTAATTCTCTCCATATAAAACTTCAGTGCAGTTGTTTCGTGTACCGGAACTCAATTGCAAGGGAGACATCATAATGTATTCGTGTTGTCTAGTACAAAGGTCACCAATGCCGTGTACGGTCATAGAGGCGTGACGTTCGTGAAGTTAGAGAGCAGTTCACAGTTCACAATTCACTCGGCGATTCAGTGGACCAGTCAATATTTGGAATATGAATAAGATTCTGACGTATATCTCCTAAATTAAGGCAGATAGGGTCTTCATATTTGGCAGTTATACAACACTCGCCAAGTCCTACACACTGACCTAATTAGTTTCCATTTCCGCCGCTAGGGGGCGGTGCTGTGGATAGCCGACTGATAGAATTTCAACAGCCTACTAGCCTATATCTCCCTATCTATAGAGGATAGGGCCTTCATATTTGGCAGTTATACAACACTCGTCAAGTCCTACACGCTGACCTAATTAGTTTCTATTTCCGCTGCTAGGGGGCGGTGCTGCGAATAGCCGACTGGTAGAATTTGAATAGCCTACTGGCCTATATCTCCCTATCTATAGAGGATAGGGCCTTCATATTTGGCAGTTATACAACACTCGTCAAGTCCTACACGCTGACCTAATTAGTTTCCATTTCCGCCGCTAGGGGGCGGTGCTGCGAATAGCAGACTGATACAATTTGAATAGCCTACTGGCCTATATCTCCCGATCTATAGAGGATAGGGTCTTCATATTTGGCAGTTATACAACACTCGTCAAGTCCTACACGCTCACCTAATGAGTTTCCATTTCCGCCGCTAGTGGGCGGTGCTGCGAATAGCCGACTGATACAATTTGAATAGCCTACTGGCCTATACCTCCCGATCTATAGAGGATATGGTCTTCATATTTGGCAGCTATACAACACTCGTCAAATCTTACACGCTGACCTAATTAGTTTCCATTTCCGCCGCTAGGGGGCGGTGCTGCGAATAGCCGACTGATAGAATTTGAATAGCCTACTGGCCTATATCTCCCGATCTATAGAGGATAGGGTCTTCAAATTTGACAGTTATACAACACTCGTCAACGAGTGTTGTATAACTGCAAAAACATGAACATTTTTCTTCGTAACTCATGCGTATCTTTTTTCGTAAGTAAATTCGACTTTCATGAAACTTCGTAACTTAAAAAACTTCGTAACTTTGTGCCTAACTTTAAGGCAAGTATTTACCTGCCGTAAGTTCAATATTTTTCGTATCTCCGATTGAAAGAACATGGCGGCCCCCATATAAGCGCATGTGCGCGATGTTCAAGCATCCACTGTCCGAAAACGAGCCTTCGTTCACTGCCGGGACGAGGGTTCTAACTTTAGTAAAAGTCTCGGGTTTTGAGGCTGCAAATTAGTGTGTCGTACAGTTGTTTTTAGCGAAAGTGGTGTTGAAAACAGGGGTCTCCGTAACGATGCAGTCAAAAGTTTCGTTGTGAGACATGAAAAACCTCGCCTTTTACACACTCATCACTCACGCCATGCATGTTCTTAAAGTTACAAATGCTTTCATGGAAGCGATGCAGAGTGACAAACCAATTTTGATTCCCATAAACATGCAGAATTTCACGCTGAAACCGACACACTGCAGTACAGACGATACGGTACAGTGTTTTTTAATTGGCCCATTTCAGGGAAGAATAAGGGGGAATAACTTTACTGTTTACAAAGTAAATCCAGGAAAAGCATCACTTTTAACATTGAAATATGGAGGGGGGAGTGGATTTGGTTTAATGTCACACTCAAGGTTTTTCAATCAGATGGCGACAGCCAGTTTAGATGTTGTGTAGATCAAAGGGAATACTATATGTAATTAAAATTTAAACATAAAATAGTGAAATTTTGTCACATAAGTGTATTATTATTTTATAGTATGGTATAGGAACAGAGGTTACAATAATATTGTTATTATTATATTATGAATTCATATATAAAATGAAAAATAAAAAATTAGTCCGGAGAACTTGTCAATTGATTCTCAATGTTAAGATCAGACACAAGTTTGACTGTATGTTGTAAAATATTTGACAGCAGTATTTAAAAATTTAATATCTCACAACTGACCTGCAATACTTCATGACTATATGAATATATTACCGATGATCTCCAGATTGCATTCACAAGATATTACTCTGGAAAATAATTTAAACTTTTGTTAACTTTGTCAGGTTTCATGTACCACCCCAATTTTGGAAATTCAGTTTTTCAAAATGATTTATGGAGAATAATCATGAAGTCTTCATGTTGTCCAGTTGGCAGTTCAGAATGTCTATTTCAGGGAAGGATTTTTTCAACATTGGAACGTTCCATATTATGTAGATGTGTTTATGTATGCACAATAATTTTTGCAGGGAAATAAATTTTGAAATATAACTGCTATCTGAACATGGTAAATGCTTCATATTTGTTATTGGAAGAGCTATCAACATATTTAAACTCTGGAAAAATTGAAATTTAGATCTGTTACACCAAAAACTGACAAAAAATAATTAAAATAAAAATTTAAAATGCTTTATCATAGAAATATTTAGCAAATGCAAATGTTCATATTCATACTCGATATTAATTGCTCACAATTCTCAGGACCCAGGTTTATCATGCCTAATAATCTCTGGGGGATTATACTGGAAGTTCAATATGTACAGTCAGTTTGACTGTACAGACCCTCAATAATACATATAATGTGAGATACTGCAATTTTTTAAGAGTGCTGTGAATCTATTACAACAACAACAATGGTCCAAGTTAGATTATCCCTTTAGTTTAAGAAATTTTTCACCAAACAAAAATCCAAATCAAGGTCATATTTGGGGTAAGTACCAATAATGGATGGCTGTTGGAAAACACAATAAAAATAAAGTTGCAATAAAGCATGTGAAATTTGACAATTACTAAATTGTTCAAGATTTTTACCCACTATCAAAATACACAAGGAAAACCGATACATAAATTTCTTCCCTCGCTCTGGCTGCCCCCGCATATATTTCACTTGAATTGTTCCTTGTAACAAGTCCCCATTCATAATCTTCTTGTTTTCTGAGAGACATAAAAATAAACATAATGCATGGAAGCATAAAGTAGAATTACTCTAGTAAATACAGCAAGTGATAGCTGGGTTACCTGCATGTCAGATATACCCCCTGATTGCACAGGGGTTGAAATATTGGAGCTCAAGTTTTATGCACATGGATCTCGGCCAATCAGCATCATCCGCTTGTAAACAGAGCAGAGTGGACTCAGCATGTCACAGGTAAAAAAAGATGTTGCCTCATGTGTTCTTGTGAAATAATTTAGCATAAACTTGTCAGTTCTTTCACAAGATAAACTGGACACATTTCCTCATCTCTCTAAGCAGATATGTGCTGCTTTATGTGGATCAATCTAAACCCAATCAAATCAAATCCCGACAGAGATTTGCCTGGGTCCATTTGCGCTGGTATACGAGTAAGCCCCTACAGTCCAGGAGCCGTAATCTTCTTTTTTTTTCTGTGAGTTGTTTTGTAATGTATCTTCCTGCGGATTTTGATAGCTAATCACGATGTCTGAATATTGTGAAATGAACCGAACTTATATTGTCTTCGGTGAGCTTGATATTCATTTTTCTCAATTCTCAGGACCCAGGTCTATATCTTGCGAAATAGACTCTGGGGACAATAATCAATTATTTGTTTTTCTTCTAATTTAATGGCCTCAACTGGGTGGGAATGATATCACTATATATTCTTGTTATTTTCTTCTATTGTGCACCTAAAAATCCATATAATCTATCGGGTTTCTTTGCACTATAGTGATTTACATCAATGGTTTATGTTTACATTATATATAAACAATAAATTTGAATTAGATCTGATTCAAAGTAATGTTAGGACACAATTGCAAGCCTCAATCTCACATACCTACAGTGGCAAATGTAGGCGACTGTTAATAAAATGCAGCTCCCACAATTAGGATTCTGGATGCAGCAAAAATTATTGTGGAATTGAAGCGTTACACAATGTTAAATACTGCTGAGGCGAAGATACTTCTGCTATGGCATTGGTCTCAGCATTGTTGATTGTTGTGGCTAATTGAGGGGACTGTAATGTAACCTCCTAACTCATTTTCATTTTCTTTTATTCATTCATTTTCTTTCAACCATAATGCAGAATACTACATAAATATAGGATACATCTAACCTGCAGAATGTGCTGCCATATTGACTTTTAGTCACATGCCATAAAGGCAAATGATTGGCCACCATGTGATTTGGCCATGCACCATTGTATGTAACGGCTAGAGCCAGAGAGAATATATACAGGGGAATGATTGCACTCGTGATGATGATTTCTCGCATGTCAATTCAAATTGTCAACTTCTGTCAAATGTGACTATTTCACTGACCAGCAAAAGCTGGAGCACTATCAGCTGGTCATGGACATTCCAGTCCCAGATCTCCCTATGCTTATGTGTGGAAAAGTAGGTGAAACCTGGCACAAAAATGTTATGCTTTCCATTACCTTTATATTGTGCAAAGGATCACTATGCTGACTATAATGCATATTTTGGCAATCCAGATATATTTAACTGAAGCGTATTGCAAGTTCAAATTATTCCCCATAGATAAGCATAGAGAGAACCAACCTGCCAGTCATCCCATGCAGCTGTGAAGCATAATATTGCATCCCATTCTTGTAGTCTTTGAAATTACAGGGTTCATACACTTACAGCAGAAAAAATCCAGGATTATTCCAGGTCAATAATTCTAATTTTCCTGGAGTACAATAACATGCAGCAAAGATGATCAAATTAATGAAGTCCAGGAACGAATTTTGGCACAGAAACGTGATGTGGCATCATGTCCCGGAAGACGAAAGTTAGTTCTTCCAGGAGTTTAACTTTACTTTCAAGCATTTTCCAGGTTAGTAATTAAATTCCAGGAATTTTAACAACTTTCCAGGAGGCGTATGAACCCTGAATTAGGTCATAGTCATCTTGAAGTGAACTCCATCTAGAGACTCTCATATGACACCACTGATTATGTGAGAGATTGAGATGCTCACCTAATTTATTTTCAATATATCATGTTCAAACAAGGTTCTGTCATTTTGACCACAAATTTTTCAAAAGAAGTAATTCTGGAGTGAACTTGATCTATACATGCACAGTACAGATTCTACACCCCAGTGAAAACATTTGATCAGACTCCCTGCTTGTGCATCACTTCATAATATATGGCAATTTGTAATGGGGCTTTAGCAGAAAATTCGACCTAACAGTTTCATCAATGTGTTAGTGTGGAATCCATTCAGGCCTCCATAAACTAGTATCATTTCAAATAATATCGTGATGCCGGCCCAGTTTGTTTTCGAGAAACATGATGTATGTACTGTGTTCACAATCATATGCCCTCTGTTCACCACATTCAACATGTGACATTTGGAAATGGATCATGGGCATGGTCAGTCCAGGGTAACCCTGACACTAACTTGGAGGGTGAATGTATTTGTTATGATAATGACTATACCATATTACCATATTACTTGACAGCAATACATTATTGACACCGCTGGCGCTAACCTGCTCTCAAAGTACTGGTGAAATTATATGGGGAAGTACAATAGAACATATTGGTTGTGTCACATTATTAGTTGAAATGGTGTACCATTACAGGACATTTCAAAGAACAATCCAACAACAGGTTTGGCTACCAAGTCCCATTGATTGTAGTCTACCATGTCTATGGTACCTAGAGTGTACATTGTAAGTGTTCATTTATTATTATATGGGGAGCCGATAATCATTTCCAGTTGCAAATACTTAGGGAACAAAAGTATGGAGAAGAGGTGGGGGGATCTAGGGTCTGTGATAAAACGCAACCAGCTGGTCTCCTTTTTATGATACATGTTGGACAGCCCCCTCTTCTCTTATAGTTTGACAGTAGCTGGTGTTTTACATAATGTAATATGTGTGACATAATATTTGATCATATTATATATGGCATATTTATACCAGATAATGCGTCAAAACAACTGTATTAGTATTGAAACAAATCCGAAGACGGCTAAAAAAATAATAAGAAATAGCCCAATGAACACAAAACCCCTGACCTGTGGTAAATTGAGAAAGACTGGGCGGATATAGTCCAAGTTGATACGGTATAGTTGTATCTATGGTTTTGGAAAGCCTAATTGCTATTATTCTTGGTGAGATATTATATTAACGAGGATGATTGACAGTCAGACAGGTGGACGATGGACAGTCAGACAGGTGGACGGATGACACTAACAATGGTCAAATTTGGCTGAGGGAATTTTTGAATTTAATGGACAGTTCATGGTTTGATGGCGGTTTGTCTTTTTCAATATGTATAATGACTGATGCATGCAATGGAGTATACATGTGCAAATGCAATATGGAAATAGAACTACTATAATTTCAACTTTTTTTCTGCGAAAGCATTAACTGTCCAGACTGAATTGTTTTGTAGATCTATACATTATACTGAAGAGGATTCAAGTTTTTAAGCTGATTAAAAAATCATGATTGTGTTTCAATATGCTACATTAGAAGCGAATCAAGCAGAAGTCTGTAACCTTAAATTAGCTAAAATTCATTGGTCACCACCGCCCTGCTTATAACGCATGATGTGATTAAGATGTGCAGTAAAATTGCATCTGTCAAAACTCACATGAGTAGTGTGACTAACGTCACAGGACCTACGAAGTAGGGTGAGGAAGATGATTTGGGGGTCCAAGCGTAATGTAAAACGTAACCTAAGTAGGTCAAATTTTCATCAAAAGCAGGTCAGTTCAGAACTTGCTGGTAACAGTCTCCTAATGCACGTTCATGCCAAAAATCAAGGTTCTAATGTCAACGGTTCTCCTTATTTTGCCGACGAAAGGATTCGGATGGACCGACTCACTCACTCACTCATTCACTCATTTACCGGACAATTTGCAAATGAGAGCCTACTTCATAGGAACATTTACGCTGATTCAAAACAAAAATCAAGTTATGCAACATGGGAGATGAGCTGATGCTGGAATTCAAATATTCAACTGATGAAACATGTATACATAATAAGTGAACCCATGATCCCCGGGTGCCGACTCCACATCTCATCTTTCATGTTTAGAGACTGTTCCAGAGTCTAGTGGTAAAGGTGGGTACGGCATATCATGTTAGGCACACTTGTTCTTGTCAGATCACTGAAGTTAAGCAACACTGAGCTCGGTCAATACTTGAATGGGTGACCGAGTGCTGTACTGGCTGGGCTGATCAGTGTCCAGGATAATAGGAACTGTGGACACTCTCATGTTCTGGCACATTAGGCATGTTTTGATATGACTGAAAAAATGTTGAAAACGACGTCAAATCCTACTCACTCCCTCACACTGGTTTGATAAGTGCCAGTGCCATCTAGCTATTTCGATATAATGTCACAAACACACTTCCAGCTGATTTGCTTTTGATGGCATGTATATGTAACAATGTAATATTGGATTTGACAGATGGAATCTTAGCATTTATTCCAGAATTGCGTTATTTTGCTGTCTGAACTAAAATGTTTCATCATAGTTTAATATTCACATGGATGTACAAAGAAAATAGTTTAAAATAATTCTTATTTCATAATATTTGTCACAATAAATTGATTCCAGTGTTCAGCTGACAAATAGTGAAAAAGCCATATATGCATGCTTATTCTGTTCAGAAGATTCCAATATAAGAATTGAAGGAAACACGTACAAAAGAAAAGACGTAGACATTTACATGTAGTGAATAGTGATATAAATGTTCATTCTCTTCATGACATTCATCTTCATAACTTACAGAAAGCAACTGGTGTAAAGCCATACAAATGCTCATTTTGTTCAGAATGTTCTGAACTAACAACTATAGTGAGAAGCCAAACCAATGTTCATTCTGTTCAAAACACCCCCAGCTAAAAACTGAGTGTGTTGAAATACAACATTGCAATCAGCAATATCTCAGCTATCCTGGCTATATAACAACTATCAGTTTACAATATTTATAATCTTGCAATTTGGTTATTACTATTGTCACAGCTAGGTTAGTCAACTCTTACCGGCTGGGAAGTCATTATTTGTGTGAAAGGCTGTTTGCAGCACTTTTTAAATTTAAAGATCAATTCTGGGCACCATCTATAATTTCCCCATGATCCTTTGTACCTGAGTGGGGGGGAGGCTTTAGGTTGTCAAGAGAGAAAAATATTCACAAGGAAATTGCTTCAACTCCTATTGTTCAAATAAGCTTATTGACTAAAGTGAGAGGTGTTTGTTATTGCAAAATGCAGCTAAATCGATGTTGTGGTGTTTGTGCTAAAGTGGTTACTTTACCGGTGACACTGTATTGTCACTTTGTAGTTTTTAATTTGTACTTGAACATTTGTTTAATTTTGTATAGATTTTTTTTATAAATTACGCAAATGAAAAAAATATATCCTCACATTGTTTGTGGTAGTAAAAAAAATTGTGTGGAGGATGGGAAGTTGTTTGTTTGAGAGAAATGACAGAAAAGAGATACAGTTCATTCTTAGCAAAACATGGCTGATATCTGATTTATGAGAATTTTTATATCGACATACCAGTACCTACTTTTGGTGGTGTATCAGTGTTATTCTTCGAGATCTTCTGACACTGGCAGTTGATTTACAG
This sequence comes from Hanleya hanleyi, assembly GCA_036873755.1. NCBI lineage: Eukaryota > Metazoa > Mollusca > Polyplacophora > Lepidopleurida > Hanleyidae > Hanleya > Hanleya hanleyi. The sequence continues at coordinate 70,799 of JAVTVY010033662.1, read as the reverse complement.
TGTGGCTGTTTGTGGTAAATTTGTGGTAATTAATTTAGTCACGTGTTCCAGGATTTTTTTTTAGAATTTGTACTTACTGTATGGCAAGTCAAATTTACCAATACTTTTTTCAATGAATTCAAACCTTGGAAATTATTTTCAATTGATAATGAGAGCTCAAGTAACTATCAATACATTATATTGCATCTGCTTAGCCTGATAATGATTTCAGTAAAAAGTGCTCTCAGTCTCCTTTGCAGCTGGATGTCCACATCAGTAAAAATATCACACTGTAAAATACTAGAATCTCTGCCAACTATGTAACCATACCATTGTGTACTCAACTATGTTTCCGGCTCCAGTTTTGGTGGGTTTTTCAAGCTCCATTAAAATAAATCGTAAATTTGAATTTGTCTAGAAAGTTATGAAGTGCCTACTTTTCTCAGAGTTTTGTCACTGGAGACTGGGAATCAGTAACGTGTCTGAAGTCCAGCGTTCTCTCATAACATGGTGTGATATCCTTCAAATATGCCAGCTATATCTGTTCCAGACAGCCTGAGTTACAGGCCTTTGTGTGTGAAATGTCAGCTTACTGCATGCGATTTATTTGCAACATTTTGAACAGTGACACAAATTTATGCTGAACTAGCAGACTAACAGATCCTTGTCATCGGTTTGCACAAGTGTTCAGTGAATGTGTACAATATAAATTTTCTGTGATAGTTTATGGAAACTAACGCTTCAACGATGTTGATACTCTTCAAGTATTTACATGTGTTCATACATGCAAATAAATATCAGTATCAGTATCAGTTTCCCGCATATCGAAATCAACAAACTTCCGCATTTGTCTGGACTTTTCAGTTATCAGATCAAATAGACATTCACAAAGAAACTTTAATGTGTGTACGTTACCTGATAGACACGATGTTTCAAGCATTTGCGTGGCCTTACAACTTAGACCTAAACTAAATACAGACAGCGCCGCTGGCGCACATTCTTGACATTTCGCAATCTAATTTTTGTCTTTGTTCAACTCGCGCGATAAACTATGGTGTTCTATTTGTGCCAATTTGATCTCGCGCGTCGACTTGCAAAAGTCGACGCGCGACGCGCGACGCGAAACGTCGACGTCGTGTTTTGAAACGCGACGTCGCCCTTTCCGTCGCGCGTCGACTTTTACAATGTTAAAGACATTGGCCAAAACTCGACGTCGTGTTTCAAAAGTCGACGTCGCCTTTTGGCCTATCTCTTAGCATTGTAAAAGTCGACGCGCGACGGAGAGGGCGACGTCGCCTTTAGAAACGCGACGTCGACTTTTCGCGTCGCGCGTCGTGCGTCGCCTTTTTGAAGAATCAAAACTCGACGCGCGACGCGCGACGGAAAAAGTCGACGTCGCGTTTTAAAAGGCGACGTCGCCCTCTCCGTCGCGCGTCGCCTTTTGCAATGTTAAAGAGATAGGCCAAAACTCGACGTCGTGTTTCAAAGTCGACGTCGATTTTTGCACTATCTCCTAACATTGTAAAAGTCGACGCGCGACGCGCGACGGAGAGGGCGACGTCGCCTTTCAAAACGCGACGTCGACTTTTTCCGTCGCGCCTCGACTTTCAAAAAGTCCACGCGCGACGCGCGACGGACATTCGCGTCGCGCGTCGCCTTTTGGTTTACAAAAGTGCGCATGTCTGGGGAGCATGTATTCCGTATTGTTCACGAGACACAATAAATTAAAGTTTGCCACTATACGTTGTACAAACGTATTATATAAAATTCACAATCTTTGTTAACTTTCTTCTTTTATGTGAAGGTGTATGTGTGTTTGTACTGTGATATGTTGTATTATGGTATATTTCACCGTACTGTATGGTATGGTATTGTTTAGAATTGTATTGTTTTGTAATGTATTGAGCTGTAATATGTTGAATTGTAATATATTGTATTGTAATGTATGGTATTATTTTGCATTTTATCGTATTGTATCGTATCATATAGTCTTGTTCTGTCTCGTATTGTTTCGTTGTATTGTGATTTGGGGTGTTAATTTCGAACGAAAAAAAAAATGTTCACATCTGCGATTTCCGATCCTTGTAGCTTCTGACCGTTGTTGGTAATTTGCTGAGAATTTACTGCAACAAAGCAAGAATGGCAAGATATTTAACATACATGGAGACTATGTACCACATAATTTATACGTTCGCTGTCAGATATGTTATATTGCTGATTAATTGGTACCTATTAATTGGAAACACTGTGTTCCACAAAATGCACACCCCTCCATCGCGAGGACAATACGCATCTAGCTTGTCAATGTGTTCATATTTCGTCGGACTAATACGTAAAATAAATTCAAGTTTCCAATAATGAACCAAAAGCTTATGTAAGTAACAGTTTTGCAGGAGTAACAGTAACGACTGGAAAACAGAGAAAAACTAATTAATAGCTTGTGTAGCTCAAAGGAAATGTGGGATCTTACTGTTTTCCGGCCGAAAACGAAAGTAAAATGACCCCACACCTCGCCTTTACTTTGACAGCATATAGTCACTAGTCTAAAATGGCAGAAAACAAAGCCTTACTATGAAAAAGGGTTGTATGATTCGAGATAAAATGCAACGTGGTGCGTTTTATCAGGAGACATTCATCAAGATGTCTCCAGAATGTAAGATCTCACAGTTCCATTGAGCTACACAAGCGATTAATTATTTTCCCTCTGTTTTCCAGTCGTTACTGTTAATCCTGCAAAATAGCTACTTTCATACGCTTTTGTTCATTATTGGAAACTTGAATTTAATTTACGTATTAGTCCGGCGAAATAGTAACACATTGACAAGCTAATAGATGCGAATTGTCCTCTCGATTGAGGGGTGTGCATTTTGTGGAATACAGGTACCAGTGTTCGAAAATTAATCAGCAAAAAAACATTTCAGACAGCGAAACAAATATATTATGTTGTACATAGTCTCCATGCATGCAAAATATCTTGTCATTCTTGCTATCTTGCACTTTTGTAAACCAAAAGGCGACGCGCGACGGAAAAAGTCGACGTCGCGTTTTGAAAGGCGACGTCGCCCTCTCCGTCGCGCGTCGACTTTTACAATGTTAGGAGATAGGGCAAAAGTCGACGTCGACTTTTGAAACACGACGTCGAGTTTTGGCCTATCTCTTTAACATTATAAAACCCGACGCACGACGCGCGACGGAGAGGGCGACGTCGCCTTTTAAAACGCGACGTCGACTTTTTCCGTCGCGCGTCGAGTTTTGATTCTTCAAAAAGGCGCGCGACGCGAAAAGTCGACGTCGCGTTTTGAAAGGCGACGTCGCCCTCTCCGTCGCGCGTCGCGCGTCGACTTTTACAATGCTAAGAGATAGGCCAAAAGGCGACGTCGACTTTTGAAACACGACGTCGAGTTTTGGCCTATCTCTTTAACATTGTAAAAGTCGACGCGCGACGCGCGACGGAAAGGGCGACGTCGCGTTTCAAAACACGACGTCGACTTTTCGCGTCGCGCGTCGTGCGTCGACTTTTGCAAGTCGACGCGCGAGATCAAATTGGCACAAATAGAACACCATAATAAACAGCTCCAGAAAAGTTAAAAATTTGGGATCTGTTACAGAGTATACATGCCAAAGAAGAAAACCTTCTAAATATGTTGCTTTTTCAATCTCTTTCTATCATTTTATCTGAAATATATGGGTTGAGCATGTTGAGATAGGACAAACGGGCACCTGTCACTCGGACAGAGCCAGTTTCATTTACGATTGTCGCAAATCTGTACTTCCGGTCGTTATGAAAAAAAGATACGAAGAAAGTTACGAAGATATTTACGTTGACGTTCATGAAACCCATGTAAAGTTGTCGTAATTTTTTTCGTAAATACTTCGTAGATGTAAATTTCTTACGTAAGTTACGATTATTGATGAAAGTGTGCCCTGGTGTTTTCGAAGCTCGTCACTGTCGCCATGGTCGCGGTAAACAAGTGATATGATTGGTCATTATATGCAGGATGTTGCTTTACAGCTGAACAAGATACAGTGCCCAAGCCTACCGCTGGTATCTATCATAGAGATTCTTCTGGTTTTATTGAGGATTGGCGTATATCGGAATTCACGATTGACAACAGTGACGTCATCATACTGATAGTTTATTCAACACCAACGAACTTGAAAAGATAACATATTACCATAACAAGGAGATATGAATATAGGAGAAATTTATGGTAGCAATTCCGGCAATAGTAATATAGAGAAAAGACTCGGGATACAGTATAATACATGTTTCATTGCTTAGTTGATTATATGATATTTTATTGTCCATCATGCGAATCATAAACCCATAAACGTCTTTAATGTCCAAACATCACATGTGAGAATAATTGAGCTGCAGTGAGTGTGATTGAGGATGAGTGAGTAAATGTATAAATACTTTCTAGCTGTATATAATTAAGGGGCCATATATAAATACAAGTATTTACTATAATGAATATTATTATGTTTAATTTAATTTATCCATTCTTAAGATTATATTGTCGTCCACATTTCCCGATATATCACTATCCCACGTTACCCCTGGGTGGTGCTTAGTTAGTTCGTGGTGATACACTGAAATATTGTTGAAAGCGACATTAAATTATATTCACTCTCTCACTCACTCACTCCCACATTACCTCACATGAATAAGCTCCTTCTCTAGTCGAGACTTCAATAGTTTCTCCATAGTCAATATTGTATGTATTTTGGCGTTGATTGAATATGAATAACATCATCTTTCATCTTCCGTTCCGTGGTAACCCTGCTTAGCCATTTCATCCGATCCATCTTCGCCATAACCTTGATCAAAATAATGACGCTTCCTCTCCCATATTTTCCTTATATATTTTTAGTATTGTTCCGGACCATCAGGGCTATGATGACGCTGGGTTTCCTGACATCGCTAGTAGCAGGTGCCATTTTGTTGTTGTTCATGCTCACATCCCGATATAAGCTAAAGAGAGTCGCTATCCTAATTTTGCTGGCGTGTGTTGGTTCGGGTAAGTAATGGTATAATAATATGCTTGAAAGGGATATCACTACTCTTATACTCTCTAGTCTTACCATCATATGAATTTTCTTGAAATGCCTTGCATGTATAACTCTAGTGCATTTTGTTGGATATTTCCATATTCGCAGCAAATGTATTCTGTTATAGTATATATTGAAACAGGTAGATATTATGCCACCACCCTCACTCTCACCCCCAACCCCACCTCAAATGAAAATATAATGCGAAATGCAAGTACATACATTCAAGACCTGCCTGTCTTTGCAGTTTTTGAATATTCTTCAAAAACCTCATTCTAGCGTTCGAAGTCGTTAATCTAGCGCATGAAGTTAATTCTCGCAACAATGATTATTTTTAGTGCTACAAAGAACCATTTCTCATAACCATGCTAACATTATTCAGCATTCAAGACACGCTAGTTTGGATGAAATTGGTGTATGGTACATCTTGAAATCCTAAAATCTATTTATTTCATTCCAGTGATATTCAACGTTATCGGACTCGCCATCTATGCGGATGAAATTGCCGGGTTGGCTTGGGCGTTCTACCTCTGTTGGGTTGGAACGGCCTTTTTCCTCTTGTGTTCCGTTCTCGCAGGGTTGATCATTCCTCAGCTTAGGATTTGAATAAGTACAACCCAAAGATCAAAGATATAGAAATGCATTGTAACCAATAGGAACACCTCATCTGAACATGTACATGATAGAAAAATCATCTGGAGTTCGACCCCAGAACACGTGCTCACAACAACAAAATAATTAAATACAGGGAATACAGAGAAGTGAGACTGTAATTTCTCAGTCATCGCGTGTGTGACATATGGAATATGTTGCCGGAATCAGACAACTCAGCATCATCAGTGAACTAAACCTTTTTAAGTCTGGTCTCGACAGAAAACCTGAAAACGTAAAAGTATTGCCAGACGCCGATGCACGTCATGATCGCAGCCAACACAGTTGTGACATATTGATCTGCAACGGGTCTTGTGGCCTAAAGAGCAGAAGAGGATGTTTTTATGTGTACATATGTATGCATTTGAGGCTCGGATACAGAGGTTTATTAAAATGTATGTATGTACATCATATATGACTGTATATTTTTAATGGATGTAAGCACAGGGTGTTCCTAGGGACAAGTTTCTACAGACAAACATTTACTACTTAAAAACGATAGCTTATTTTTCTAGCTCCATGGCATGATAATAGAATATGATAAAGGGGAGGATGTTTGCATGCATGGTTGTGTTGTATCAATCAGGACTTTGCTTGTTAACATGCATTTTTTATGTTAAAATGAAATCGTACATGAAAGTATTTCGAAGATGTGATTAGGGAGCGGAGAGGATAACTCGTCTCTCAATCTCATGTCGGTTATCTAGATAATTCCCATTGCTTAATGCAGGTGCTGTTAATTGAGGGACATAACTTTGTATTCCCAATTGAGCTGAGTAATCTCTTATTATTTTTTATATTATTTTATTAATTTTGATATAAATTCACCAACACACATTCATGCAACATTTATGTTTAACTAATAACATAGTATAGAAAAATGGTGATGGCCCATCACCCTTTAATGGTGATCATACCTGGCCATCACCTTTAAAAGGTGGTCTGTAGAGTCGTCACCGTAAATGGTGATTTTGCCTTATCACCCTTAAAAGGTGATGGCCTAAAATTTACACCCGTTTCTTTTTTTTAATATCACTTTTAAAGGTGATCATAAAAATGGGTGATGACTTTAACTTATCACCTTTTCGGGGTGATAGTTATCACCTTTTTTCTGAATATGTATTTTTTCTGAATATGTACATCTTTCGATGTTCTTAAGTGAGAAAAGAAATACTATTTCAAGCGAGCTGATATATATATCTTAGACGTTGCCAGGAGATACCCAATCATGTTATAATAGTTTAAACATGCCAAAATACTACATAAAAGCTGTAGGGTAAGCACCTTTATAAACATAATGCCATTCGCCGATCTGTTCGTCGGTATTTTAGGAATTATTGTTAATTCTCCTTGAATCCTTCAAGTCTCTCTTCGTGTTCAAATTTATATATAGTTTTGTCATTCGTTAACATTTAATACCTGTACTGTATACCCGTACTAAACGAATTGCGAGTCAATTCGAATTGAAGATATCCGTATTGTTTCAATAGAGATTATAGTCCAAATGACGCTTTTGCTATTCCACATTTTTTCTGTTCTGAATATTTCTTCTCACTAATCTACTTGTATTAGACTGATCACACAAGCATCATATACGATCTTCTTCTTATTTGCGATTGTCGGAGCGGCGAAACAGACTTTGTTGAACCCTTTCTGGAGCGCAGAAGGTCGATGTGTACCCCTTCCAATTTGGTTCTCGGTCCGCTGATTGTCCTTTCTTTTCTCCTTCCCTCCAGCTCAGGTGGTCTTCCTGGAATTATTGTTTCCTCGCGAAATTGTCTTTCGTGATCACCGCGATTCCACGTTTAGTCGCATCGGAATACAAATTGTTTTGGCTTCGCGTATCAGACATTGGTTTTCTCGCTTTTGCGATTTTCCTTCGAGGTGAGACAGTTACATATTTATCCATGTTTATGGAGTTTTTGTCTTCAACACAATGAAGGCGCATTGGCAGACTCTCGAACCACGTTTTTGTCCTTGAACCATATGTTTTTGGATTTTTATTATTCCTCACATATTTCCCGTAGCCATAGTTCATTCAACTTTGCTTTTGTTTTTGTATCAGCGCATCGGTTGATGACTTTCGGTTTAGATATGTCCACATGGTCCAAAATATTGACTTTTTTGCTTGTTTCTGCGATTTGAATATCTGCAATTTGCAATACATATGCAGCTATATGGTATCGTGCCCAGCTATTTTCATCAGAGAGCTTTGCACATGCGCCAGATACAGCGATCGTCGCAGTAGACCTTCATATCTGGCTGGGTATACGACTTTATAATGTACTGAATAAAAATTTATTTTCTTAGCCGTTGATACCACCAGAAAGTATGATAAATAAACTTTGTTGTGGTGTACTAATACTGAAAGTCAAATAATATTTCTTACTTCCATTTTGTAACAAAAGTTATCACCTCTGTTACATGTTAACACAACGGACCTTTTTCGCACTTTTGCCTGTGTTTACCTTTCATTAAAAACACTACTTTTGTTATCTAGAAGTTAATACTGACTGAAAGTTTACTTGCTCTGGAATACAGATATTTACAAATAAATGGTTGACTCAGCTTCCTTTTAACTTTGAAAACTGTGATATGTGCCGATTCGTCGATGAGAATTCTTGGTTATCGAGCGGCTGTTGGAGAGGTGGGCTGATCTTCGCGAAGTATTATGTGATCTCAGCGGTTTAAGTAACGGTGAATTTTAATCCGTATCAATGTTTCTCAGCGAGCTGTATATTGTCCCTATTATTAACTTCCATCCCACAATTTTAATATTAGACGGGGTGTTTGGTGGTGGTGGGTGGGTGGGAGAGGGAGGCAAGATCGGGAGCTTATAAGCACTGAAAAAATTTAGCTGGAGATGCTAGTTATAAAATATTTTTTTCTGTTTTGACATCATGAACGTCTCACCTTGTCCACCCTCGTTCGCGTTTATACGATGGAGTACCTATAATTGTCATTGGTCCGTCACGACAGAAGGCCGGTGAGATGATAAGCTTATATGCCGTTCTGATGCTGATCGAGAAAATATTAAACATCAGCAGGTGTCTATTCTTTGATCTGTCGGATTTCGTTCAAAAAACTATAAAAAAAAACAGGTCTAGCCAAGGCCAATATACTCACTACATCATCACGCGGGAGATTACCTTTGTGGGCAACAAAATGGCACACATAGTTAAAGTGATCGTAAACCCTGAAGTATAGTTTCCATCAAATCAAAGGCCATTACGAACTGTGTGGGAAAATATTTATTGTAACTTTTTACGATTTTATTACACACAGTAAACTGCAAATAAAGCATGGTATTCTATGGTGGTCTGTTGCAATCATATCTAGGTACGGTGACGTCAAACTGCCTTAATACATATATTTCAAACTGTGTATGCACTTGCCAATGATTGATTCAAGCTTAAGGTGTGTATACTTTGAGTTTCAACAGACTCACTGCTCCAATGTGCATGTTTCACCAAAATCGGGGAAATTAAATGCAAGATTCAAATTGATTTGACCCTTACGAGTTACCATCTCCCAGATTTTGGTGAAACATGCATATTGGAACAGTGAGTCTGTGTTGAAACTCAAAGTATACACACCTTAAGCTTGAATCAAGCGTTGGAAAGTGCATACAAAGTTTGAAATATATGTATTCAGGCAGTGTGACGTTACCGGACCTAGATATGATCGTAGCAGACCTCCATAGAATACCATGCTTTATTTGCAGTTTACTCTGTGTAATAAGTATTTTTCCACACTGTTTGCAATGGTCTTTCATTTGATGGAAACTTTACTTGAGGGTTTACGATCACTTTAAATTTGCAATCATGCTTTCGTATGGCACACCGTTTTACTTTTTATTCCGTATCAGCATAATCTTCAAATGATCTGATGATGTCACTATGAGCGATTTGCTGATGTTATCAAACGATTCGCTGATATCACCAAACAAGTTGATGATATCACCTAAAACGTCGATTTCCCGATACCAGCAAATCATTTTAGTGATGTAATTAAATCATTTGAATATAATGTAGCGGCCCAGGCCTTATTTAATCTTGAGGCATATATTCATGCAAACCTGTTGTGTCTTTATGCGATATTGGAGACGTTTTAGGTCGTATATTTCGTGCACCTGTCAAAAACTTGAGGATGTTGTTGTTGTTATTTGCTCACCTTTTCCGACGATCTCGGAAGCTGACTAGTATATTTTGTCCCTTCTTTGGTACATTATTCTTACGTCTCAAACATCTATGTACCACTAAAACATCCCTGAAGATACTGTCCGTTGTTTATAAGATAAGAGTGCACTGTTTTGAGCTATGGATCGTCTCGTTGACGGTTGAAATCTTCCGCTTTCTGCCATGCTGTTTTCTGCAGAGCGGGGTTTTCCCTGTCAATCTACCTTAGGGGCGTGTTTGCGTCACTTACCGTGTTATTTGATTGGTTACTATACGAGGTCAGAGGTCAGGTCAGAAAACTATAAATACGCGCATTTTCAGTAGACAAGGGATCTCCAACATATTCTTCGAAAGTTTGGATGTGTTTTTGGAGAGGTTTTGGCCGAAAACTAAATTGCTAAATTTATTCTCGAAAGTGTTACGCCGGATATGGCACAAGGCATGATGGAATACCCACCACTGGTGAGTTACAGCTAATAATATTGTAGCATGGTGCAGTTGTCATTCACTTGTTATGGCACGGTCATGTGATCTTATTAGCATGTAAACAGGTCGGGATTTCTGTATTGCGTCATCACGCACATTGCTCCCGATGTCGTGAAATTATGCGACGACCCTGGGAAAGAATTGGCGTTAGTGCTTGAGAATAAATTACTAAATTATATATGAAACTAAAGCTTGGAGTTGAATTCAGATATCTTCTCCAAATATTTTGGCAATTTATGTAGACGTTTCACCACATAGGGAATTTTTAGAGGTCTACTATTTCGGAGTGTGCCAGATCTGGCGCAAACTCTGTGTAGTAAAACATCTCCGCGAGCTGCACCGTATTCGGAGCAAGCGTGAATTCTGCAAGCTGCACCGTTTTCGGAGCAAGCCTAAATTATGCAACCTGCACCTAGTCCAGTGCTGAGATTTGCACCATTTTCGGAGCACCATATTATATAATTTTGACACTTGATAATAAGTACCATGCTAGCTCTGCTGTGCCGGATTTGGCACAAACTGAACCAATCAAACATGCAGTGCCGGATTTGGCGCAAACTGAACCGGTGCCGGATTTGGCACAAACTGAACTGATTCTGACCTGATCATCTAATCACGGTGTATATGTAAACTGAACCTACAGTACATATTACCATATACTTATACCCATATACAACATTTGTACATTGATGAATAAAATTGTTCATGTTATATTTCACCTGAATCACAATCTCCGTTATCTTTGAGTCTGTTTGTGTTTTGCATGTCTAGTATATTACTGTCTCATTCGAACCCGATTCATGGTTTACAGAGTACCGAACTCTGAATGTGATGTGTTTACCCTACTCTCATTTTCGCCTCCGGAGAGAAATCACACACCAGTGAGATACACTGAGTGACAGATAGGGTAGCGCGTTACATTTGGTGGCAGCGGTAAAGGATAGTATACATTTGGTGGCAGCGATACCGGATATTCTTGGTACCGGATACATTTGTGCCGGATAACCTTGGAATATTGAGACAGTATATTGGACGAAACAGACTCTTGGAGATTGAAAACACAAATCAGAGCTAAAAACTGAAAATGGATGACTCGAATGTTGTGACTTTTAAGTCACCAAACCTATGTGGTGAAACTTCTCATGACAGTGATACAGATCTTGAAATCCCCGACCTGGAGAATGCTGTATTTCTTGAACTTGACAATGCTAATGAAACAAAAGAATCTCTTAGTTCTACTAAAGAGCTTTCAGCTGCATTGTCAGAACAGTTTAGTCAATTGGCTAATCAACTTATCAATCAAATTAAATGGAATTTTGATGAGTTAGCAGAAAATCAGAGAAAAACAAAATGCCAAATAAATGAAATATCTGAGAATCTGAAGCAGAATAAAGATCAATTTGGTCTACTCTTTGAGAAAATTAACTGTTTGGAAGAGAAATATGACAGATTATCCGGCGAGGGTAAACAATTAACGGAGACAAGTGACAAACTCCCAAAATCTGTAAATGCAAAACAGTTTGACTTGAAAAGACCAGACTTTTACAGCACTCAACATTCCCAGACTACTCCAGAAATGGAGAGGCAACCATTACATGTAGATGTTGCAAATTCCAGGCCTGTTTTGAGGTGGGGGCATACTCAGGACCCTGAACATGTAGATTTGAAACATGAAAGTAGCAACACACCCCCACATGCTGATTCACCATGGCCTAGAGAAGGCACTGGTCTGAAATATGAAAATCAGGGACTTGGATTTGTTGCTAGTACTCCTCAGGAAATTGCTGGAATTGATGAAGCCAATTATGTGCCATTTTACAGTGTTGGCAATAAACAAAATCATCAACCTGGACAGGGTGGTAGTCCTGGTAACGGGCATGTCAGACTTGACGCAGGAGATATTGACACTGGACAAATTCCTATGAATTGTTCTTTCGCTCATTCTGCACATAATGGCACATTAAAAATGAGACCTCAGACTTATGATGGGTTCGAGGATTGGGAAGAGTGGCTAACTCAATTTGGTATTTTGGCAGACATAAATGGGTGGAATTACTCCACTAAGGCACTATATCTTGCAGGAAGCCTGAAGGGAGCAGCAAGAGCTGTTCTTAGTGAGTTATCAGAGACTGAAAGGCGCAACTATGACTGCCTAGTAAAATCTCTTAGTTATCGATTTGGTTCAGTAAACCGAGCTGAGGTTTTCAGGGCTAGATTACAAACCAGGTTACGGGGAAAAACTGAAACTTTGCCTGAATTAGCTCAGTCCATAAGAAAGTTGACTCGTCAGGCATATCCCAATGCACCTGTCGCCCTGCTAGACACTCTAGCAATCGACCACTTTATTGATGCAATCCATGATGCTGATATGAGACTTCGCTTGCGTGAAGCTCAACCTAAGACTATGGCTGATGTTGAAGTTATAGCTGTTCGTCTAGAAACGCACAGGTTGGCCGATCGGCAACGTGGTCGCCATGTACATGTAGCCAATATGGTTCATGAAAAATCTGATGACTCAAAGTCACGAGATGAATTGGGAACCAATATCACATCTCTGGTGACTGAAGTAAAAGGGTTACAAAAAGAGTTTTCTGAGTTGAAGAAAGGCTTGGTGAAAGGGGGACCAACTTCAGAAAATCCACCCAATAGGCCGCAGGTTACTGGTGGTAATGGAAATAACAGACAAGATAGAAACTGGGCATGGGATAGGAGAAATGAGAGGGGCAATCAGCCCTATTATGGTAATCGCAATGCTCCAAGTGCTCAAAATGCGGCTTTTGGTAGAAATAACAATCAGGGAAACTACCAAGCGCCGAGTTCAAGGGTCGGGACCCGGCCAAATTATCAAGGCCCAACCTAATAATGATCAATAACTTATTGGGCAATGGTGAAGGTCTCTTTGTTGCTGCTGCAGTAGAGAATAGACCTGTTGCCATGTTGGTTGACACAGGTGCCAATGTAACAATATTGAAAACAGACATTTTCAATCGTTTACCCCTTGCATCACGCCCAGAAGTGTTCAATGTAAATAAAAGTTTGGTCACTGCAACCGGTGATATAACACCATTTGATGGTTGTGTTGAAATTAAAATTCGGTTCGGGAAACATGAATTTTCCCATGAAGTTTTGTTGGCAGATATCCAAATTGAATGTATACTGGGGATGGATTTCCTCACAAAACATAAATGTGATTTGAAACTCAGTACTGGCACACTGTCAGTAAATAATGAGGAAATACCCTGTTACAGGCATGTTAATGACATAGAGCCTACTTGTTGCAGAATATCTGTTGCTGAGAATACTCTAATTCCCCCTGGAAGTGAAGTAGTAATCTCAGGAAAAGCAATTGAAATTCCATATGGAGTTCATTATGGAATAATAGAGCCTGTAGAAAGATTTATGCAGAGAAATGAACTGTTATTGGCAAAAGCGGTAGTAGATCCGAGCCAAGGCATAATACCATTGCGTATTATGAATCCTACTGATCGAGCTCAAATGCTGTACAAGAATACGATAGCTGCAGTTTGTGATCCTGGAATTGAAATTATCCAGGTTGAGGAGAAAACAGAAAAATGTTCTGTAGCAAATTGCCAGACAGTCAATTCCCATAATTCGACAAAGCCTCCAATTCCTAGTCATTTAGTGGATCTCATTGAGAGAAGTTCCCAAAATTTGACAGGAGCTGAAAAAGAGGAAATGACTGAACTTTTAGTTGAGTTTCAGGATATCTTCTCCAAAGATGGGAATGATATCGGTCGAACACATTTAGTAGAACATGAGATTGATACAGGTTCAGCACGTCCTGTCAAGCAAAATGCTAGACGTGTTCCCTTGGCTAAACAGGCAGTGGTTGAAGAGGAAGTGAATACAATGCTTGAGAATGGAATAATAGAGCCTAGCTTCAGTCCTTGGTCTTCTCCCATTGTTTTGGTGAAGAAGAAAGATTCCACCATACGCTTTTGTGTGGATTATAGAATGGTGAATGATCTTACTCAGAAAGATAGTCACCCACTCCCTAGAATTGACGATACTTTGGATTCTTTGTCAGGAGCAACTTGGTTCTCGACTATGGATCTCAAAAGTGGTTACTGGCAGGTAATTTGAAAAAGACAAATCAAAGACTGCGTTCTCGACAGGGAGGGGAGGTTTTTTCCAATTTACGGTTATGCCATTCGGTTTAGCAAATTCTCCCGCCACTTTTGAGAGGCTAATGGAGCGAGTTTTGGCAGGGCTATCACACGAAATCTGTATGGTGTATTTGGATGACATCATTTGTTTTGGGAAAACATTCCATGAGGAATTAGAAAATTTGAGACAGATATTCACCAGACTCCGAGTTGCTAATTTGAAACTGAGTCCAAAGAAATGTGACTTGTTCCGTAAGGAAGTGGCGTTTCTTGGTCATATCATTAGTGAGCATGGAGTAAGTACAGATCCCAAGAAAGTGGAAGCTTTAAAAGATTGGCCAATTCCTAGAAACGTCAAAGATGTTCGAAGCTTTTTAGGCTTATGTTCCTATTATCGGAAATTTATTGAAGGTTTTGCCAATACAGCCAGACCGTTGCGTCATTTGACGGAACATGATTGTTCATTTGTTTGGACAGAAGAATGTGATCACGCATTCTCAACCCTGAAGAATAAAATGATCTCAGCTCCAATATTGGCATATCCCATACCTGAGGGGGAGTTCATATTGGATACTGATGCTAGTAATTTTGCTATAGGTGGAGTTCTTTCTCAGATACAAAATGGAGTCGAGAAAGTTATAGCTTATTACAGCAAAGCCCTCAGTAAAACTGAACGCAATTACTGTGTTACACGCAGAGAATTGCTTGGTGTAGTTTTGAGCGTAAAACAATTCCATCACTACTTGTATGGTCGACACTTCAAAGTCAGAACAGACCATGGTTCGCTGAGATGGTTGCTTCACTTTAAAAATCCTGAAGGCCAAGTAGCCAGATGGATAGAGACATTAGGTACCTATGACATGGAGATAGAACATCGTAAAGGGCGTTTACATTCTAATGCCGATGCTCTATCAAGGAGACCGTGTTATGATGATGGCTGTAATCATTGTGAAAGGCTTGACCAGAAACATGATCATTCAGAGAATGACATACATGTAGTAGTTGGGAATGTTCACACAACAGATACCACTATGAAGGATGATATACATGTAGAACAATTAGCTACAGATTGTACATGTATAATCACTCCCGAGAAAATGCATAATTTGCAGCAATCAGATCCCAAGATTGGAATTGTACTTAGTTGGAAGTTGAAAGGTACACGTCCTCCTTGGTCAGAAATTAGTGCGTTGTGCGCCGAGATCAAACACTATTGGTGTATTTGGGATACCTTGTATTTACACAATCAGGTGTTGTACAAGAAGTGGGAATCAGAGTCTGGAAATGAAATAAAATGGCATGTTATACTCCCAGAAATACTAAGGAAGACTGTTTTGACAGAATTACATAACTCACTAACTGCTGGCCATCTCGGGGTTAAGAAAACCTTAGGCAGAGTTAGGGAAAGATTCTATTGGTGTCATCTCAGAAGAGATGTAGAGCACTGGTGTAGAATATGTGACATGTGTGCTTCTAGAAAGAGGCCTAGAAATAAATTTAAGGCACCAATGAAACAGTATATTGTTGGAAGGCCGATGCAACGGATAGCTTTGGATGTAATGGGTCCTCTTACTACCACAGACAGCAGAAATAGATATATTCTTGTGGTGGGGGATTATTTTACAAAGTGGGTTGAAGCCATTCCCATGAGGAATCAAGAGGCTATCACTATAGCAGAAAAGTTACTGGAGAGAGTTGTCTCCCTTTTTGGTGTTCCAGATGAAATTCATTCTGATCAAGGTTCTAATTTTCAGTCACAGATATTCTGTGAGCTATGTAAATTAATGGGGAGCCAGAAAACTAGAACCACACCTTACCATCCACAGAGTGATGGGATGGTGGAAAGAATGAATCGGACATTGGAGAATATGTTGTCAGCCTTTGTGTCTGACAATCAGAGAGATTGGGATGTACATCTTCCTCTTATGATGATGGCATATCGTTCTTCTGTACATGAGACAACTGGGGTTATACCCTGTGCTATGATGCTTGGCAGAGAGATAAGGATGCCTGTCGATTTGATGTTTGGCATACCTGAAAGTATAGAAACTGACATATCAGATTATGCTCATGATCTTTCTCATCGAATGGAAAGAATACATGAAGTTGCTAGGGAACATATGAAGATAGCTAGTGACCGAATGAAGAAGAATTATGATTCTGGTCTGAATATCCATATTTATGAGGCTGGAGATCTTGTATGGCTGCATAATGCTGCTCGGAAGAAAGGGTTAAGCCCAAAACTGCAGAGACACTGGAAAGGACCGTATGTGGTAACACACAGACTTTGTGATATCACGTATCGTGTACAACTGACACCAAAATCAAAACCCTGTGTGGTACATCACAATAGGCTTAAACCATATAAAGGGGAGAATGGCCCTAAATGGTTTAAGGGGAATAGCACCAAAAGTGGTGACGATTGTGAAATGCCCACTCCAGATGATATTATATATCTAGGGAAGAGTGAACAGAAAATTGATGGTGACACGATTCACGATTCACAGACTGACAGTGTTAAGAGAAATAGACTGCCATATGTCCGAAATAAAATAAAGAATTCCAGTAAGACTGGTAAAGACAAACCAAAGTTCCCACATGCCCCTTCTTTTCGAGAAAATGACCGACCCCGTCGGACATGCAGACAGCCTCGCCGGCTTGGTGAATTCTTATATCTGTAACAATAAGCAGATAATAGAATGAAAACATGTTATTTCTTCCAGATCAAGTACTGGGTGTGCAGTACGTGTGACAACTTTGAAAGTTTAAGAAGAACAGCCGCAGAGAGGCACGTATTAGAGCACCACAGCGGCTTTGGGTGGAAGTGCCTCCTTTGTCGGAAAACGTTCCACCGATGGATTCCGAAACACAATGGCTGCGAGTGTACAGAGTTGGTTGTTGTAAACTGCTTGACAGGAGAGACGGATCATTCGCGGCCTTCAAAGTCGAAATCTTTCACACCAAGGTAGAGGTGGTGATGAAACCTCGTTATCCATTTTCGCAGGCGAGTAACCAGGTATCTACGGGCGGGGCCCCGAGACCTGGTTACAAACGACCAGGGCAGTGTAGACCAGCTGAGCTGGCTACCCCCTCTAAAACACAGAAGGCTGGACCTTCACCTACCCCCTCCAAGTCACGAAAGGCTGGACCTTCATCCACCAGATCCAAATCACATAAGGCTGGACCTTCAACTTCAAAACCTAAGGCTGGTTCCTCTACTGCTGCTGCATCTAAGGCTGGTCCTCCAAATTATACAATCCCTAGACTACAGCCTGCTGGACAGGAACTTGTAGATCTCACTGCATCAAGTCCTCATCATGCCCCTGTTGAACAGGTGGAGATTACTCCTGCTGGACAGGAAGCTAATATATCTAATACAGTATCTGTTTTGGAGGCGCAGGATCGTCCTCCAATTCGCTTCACTATCAGAAGTACGCCGGAGTCCACAATCTCTACTAACATCTTGCAGCTGGACTGCAAGAGTATCATTGGTAACATTTCGGACACTAATTCTGAGGCTTCAGCTCAGGCAGGTCCTGCTGGAGATGCTGAATGCCGAAATCTTCACTCACCGTCACCAACCTGTAATCCAGTCCCAGCTGACCTCCAGGATAAGAGGGATTGGCGCCAAACAATCAGAACCATGGAGGAGGAGCCGGATTATATTACAACAATACTTACCAGTCTGCAGGAACAACAACGGGGTAGAGTTATTTTAAATGTGGGGGGGACTCGGTTCGAAACGAGTATTAATACTCTCCGTTTCGAACCGACGTCAATTTTCGGAATGATAGCGGGGAACAAGTACAGATACGCACCACTAGAGGAAATTCGGGGGGGAGTTGTTTATTTTTTTGACAGGGAGCCTCTCCATTTTCGGCACTGTCTGAATTACTTGCGGAATGGGGGGATAACCGACGCATCAACCCTTCCATCTGAGCGGAGGTACCTGGTAGAGCTGCGCCGTGAGGCTCAGTTCTACAAGCTGGATGGATTGGTTGAAGTAGTCAACCGAAAATTAGCCTTTTTGAACGAATCTTAAAATTTGGGGGATATTTTGGACCCACTGGGGGAGAGGTTACCTGATTTTTGTAGTTTTTTTGTCACAGTAGGATATTGGGGTTGGGGAAGGATTTCAACTTGTAAATTATGTATTCAGTTTAGGTCTGAATCACATATCAATATCTAGGTCAGTACTTTCTTGTATTATATTATAAAAGAGATTGTATATATGTATAACTGTAATAAGACTGCTGAGCAGAATCCTAGTCCACATGTATAACAAAAATTGATTATTTTGATTCTGAATCTAGTAAATGTGCCAAATAATTCATGCATTTATTCAGGTAACTCATACTCATACATGTGATATTTCAAATTTCATTCATTCAGGTTTATCACGGATCAATGCAAGATCCGTGGGTTAATGTACATGTATATACTATGCCTGATGTGAATTCTTGTAAAACAATATATATATATTCTAGGGCAAATAAGACATGTCTGTATGTAATTCAACTGAACTTATCTTGTACGGTTAATATGCCCACAAAAGTACAAGTATTCAAGCCGACTTATTATACAAAATAAGTACATGTATGAAGTTCGAGTGTTATACAGTTATACAGTTTTGGTTCATTCAAGAAGTTGGTCCATGGGAGATTACTCCTTTGACAGTTTTCGAAAGTTCCACTATTACACCAAGATAATTGTTCGAAAGTTTATTCCTGTTGGTTCATATATTTATCTCTTACATATATGCTAACCCGGCTGGGACATATATATTTAATAAATAGAGATTTTATCTTGTTCTAATGAACTCTCTGCGTTATATTCTTGCATTGCATCATTGCAATGTACCAGTCCAGGCTATTGAAATTTCTACTGGTGGTATATGAGATCATATGATCAACTTGTTTGCATGACTGCCAGATTTGGGGACCAAATTTTATAGAGGTGGGGGCAATGTAGCGGCCCAGGCCTTATTTAATCTTGAGGCATATATTCATACAAACCTGTTGTGTCTTTATGCGATATTGGAGACGTTTTAGGTCGTATATTTCGTGCACCTGTCAAAAACTTGAGGATGTTGTTGTTGTTATTTGCTCACCTTTTCCGACGATCTCGGAAGCTGACTAGTATATTTTGTCCCTTCTTTGGTACATTATTCTTACGTCTCAAACATCTATGTACCACTAAAACATCCCTGAAGATACTGTCCGTTGTTTATAAGATAAGAGTGCACTGTTTTGAGCTATGGATCGTCTCGTTGACGGTTGAAATCTTCTGCTTTTTGCCATGCTGTTTTCTGCAGAGCGGGGTTTTCCCTGTCAATCTACCTTAGGGGCGTGTTTGCGCCACTTACCGTGTTATTTGATTGGTTACTATACGAGGTCAGAGGTCAGGTCAGAAAACTATAAATACGCGCATTTTCAGTGGACAAGGGATCTCCAACATATTCTTCGAAAGTTTGGATGTGTTTTTGGAGAGGTTTTGGCCGAAAACTAAATTGCTAAATTTATTCTCGAAAGTGTTACGCCGGATATGGCACAAGGCATGATGGAATACCCACCACTGGTGAGTTACAGCTAATAATATTGTAGCATGGTGCAGTTGTCATTCACTTGTTATGGCACGGTCATGTGATCTTATTAGCATGTAAACAGGTCGGGATTTCTGTATTGCGTCATCACGCACATTGCTCCCGATGTCGTGAAATTATGCGACGACCCTGGGAAAGAATTGGCGTTAGTGCTTGAGAATAAATTACTAAATTATATATGAAACTAAAGCTTGGAGTTGAATTCAGATATCTTCTCCAAATATTTTGGCAATTTATGTAGACGTTTCACCACATAGGGAAGTTTTTAGAGGTCTACTATTTCGGAGTGTGCCAGATCTGGCGCAAACTCTGTGTAGTAAAACATCTCCGCGAGCTGCACCGTATTCGGAGCAAGCGTGAATTCTGCAAGCTGCACCGTTTTCGGAGCAAGCCTAAATTATGCAACCTGCACCTAGTCCAGTGCTGAGATTTGCACCATTTTCGGAGCACCATATTATATAATTTTGACACTTGATAATAAGTACCATGCTAGCTCTGCTGTGCCGGATTTGGCACAAACTGAACCAATCAAACATGCAGTGCCGGATTTGGCGCAAACTGAACCGGTGCCGGATTTGGCACAAACTGAACTGATTCTGACCTGATCATCTAATCACGGTGTATATGTAAACTGAACCTACAGTACATATTACCATATACTTATACCCATATACAACATTTGTACATTGATGAATAAAATTGTTCATGTTATATTTCACCTGAATCACAATCTCCGTTATCTTTGAGTCTGTTTGTGTTTTGCATGTCTAGTATATTACTGTCTCATTCGAACCCGATTCATGGTTTACAGAGTACCGAACTCTGAATGTGATGTGTTTACCCTACTCTCATTTTCGCCTCCGGAGAGAAATCACACACCAGTGAGATACACTGAGTGACAGATAGGGTAGCGCGTTACAATAACACCAAATCATTTGATGATATCAACAAATGTTGTATTTGCTGATATCATTAAACCATTTGATGATCTCGTTAAAGATGATGGATGTTCGGAGATCTGACTTTTAATCCAGAGGACAGGCTATGCAGTTACTAGTATAGCTTCCACATTTTTGCCAAGAGTGCCTGTGGTGACTATTTTGATTTTAGGCTGCTGGCTTTGGACACTACTATGAGGGGAATTTATGGCTTTCAAAACAAACGAATGTTTCACTGAGGGATACTATCAAATGAAAGGAGAACCAATTTTTAGCGTAATTTAACACCCTATTTCATTTGGCAGCAAACGTAAATGTATCACGACAGATAGCCTATCCTTCCTAGACTGAATCTGAGTTGAAACATCTGTATCACATTAACACTGCAGCGTTCTGGTATAATCGTGTTGAACTTTGACACAGATTTAGTGACTTGTAAACATGTTGGTCGACGTCGGGCATCACAGGTATATGCTCTAAATACGAACTTGCATTCAAAAATACTCCCTGGTTTGGGCCGCTTTTTGACTGTCTGGTGGTCCCATAATTCATCATTTTCCAACAGATGACTTGATAGGGTTATTACATCATCGCTCTGAAATATTTGCATCTAATACCGCTCAAGCCGGTGCTAGGGGCCGTGTGGTCATGCCATTCAATATGTCCACATGAACAGTCACAATACAAGCGTGGCTGGAATGCAAATCATCGGAGGGGTCACTTTTGGAATGTGTGATGTTTCTGAAATATGCAGTCAGTTTATTTGTCTGTGGGGTCATTTGACTTCGTGTCAGTACGCCGTAATCATAGCGTTATAGATTCACATCCAGAAAACAAGTCGCTGTACAGTGTTAGAGTAACATTAGATTATCGGGATGCATAACGGTGATTTTATTTGATTCACAACACCAGCATGCCAAAACAAAAAGTTCTGAAGACCGCAACGTCTCACCTTGTGAGGCGATCCCTTGATGCAGCAGTATTGTAGAGCATAAATGATGTAAAGGGAAATTGAGTTTCAATCAGACCAGAAACTGCTTGGATAAATGCAAGTTGTTTTGTTTGGCCACGTTTTATTTTACATGCAGATGTGACCGGTTCAAATTCAGAATAGTTACTACATTTCAACGTAACAGAGTTCAGTCAATGCCAATGAAACGCAATATTAAAAGGGCGGTTGAAAACGATGCACAGACAAAAGCACTGACTGCATATTTCAAAAACATCACAAGAGCCAAAAGTGATTCCTGTGAGGATTTGCATCCCAGCCAAGCTTTTATTGTAGCTATTCATGTGGACTTATTGAATGGCATGACTACACGGCCCCCAAGCACCGGCTTGAGCGGTATTAGATGCAAATATTTCAAAGCGATGATGCAAGGCGTATTTACTCAGTATATCATCACGCGGGAAACAACGTTTGTGGGCACTAAAATGGTACACATACTTGAATGCGCACTCGGGCATCCACTTTCTATTCGTTTCTAATTTCCTAAGACGACATACAAACAATGAAACAGAAGCACTGCCTTAATTTAGGGCATGTAGTGATCGGCCATGAGAAACAGATTGGTGCAATCACCGAGATCGCTGCTTCGAAAGTGGAGTTATGTACCCTGCAGTCCATGAAAACATTGTCTCGTTAATGTGTTGTTTAATATGAATTCAAATAGGTGGAATAAAAGTCGGTTTCTTCGAATATGACACTGATCAAGTTGATCAGCAACGAGGGATCTCCATGCATAGCCTAACATCTTATGTTCATTTTGAATCTATAAGAAAAAGTCCACAAGTCCTCAACAGTATACTGTAGGCACATGTAGGCACTGTCATGATATGACTGAAAGTTGAAAATGACGTTGAATTTTACTTACACATTCACTCGAATAAGAATAGATGTAAAAAGCAACATAGGAATCACGGGAGCAGACTACAAAAGAAGAATACCATAACCGAACAAGATGGGTCAAATTAAAATTAGAGAGAAGGTGAGCATCCTGTGAGATCTACCAATTCATTGGACACGAGATCCACGAAAGGGCCATAATCCCCCAACAATGAGATGGAGGGTGATGGTCTGGCAGAAAAGAAATCGGTGTGAAAGTAGCTGGATATTGAAGGCGTATGTTCAAGTCCATTTCAATGCTGTCATTGAGATATGTAACGGTGTCAATTTACGTGGCTTCCGGGATGGAATACTGGCTGTATAAGAAGGATGCACACGAGGATCAAAATCAAAGTTTTTTTAAGTCGATCAAACTTTTCTCAAAGGAATTTTTTGGAAGCTGGTCAATTTATTTTTGAAACCATGATCAGAGGAGATGCGTAATTGTCTGTCCTCAAGCATCACCAATCATTTTATTTCTACACGTACGACAATCAACAACAATTTCTGTAATAATATCGATTAAGAGTTTGATATACATTGCATCGCATGTCTCGTACTGAGTCAGCCTTTAGATATGCTCCTCTGCGGAAGAGGCATCTTGATTCTGTATTTTCCGTCCGTCCTAAACTACAGCCTAAACTATCTAAGCTATCTGTTCAATCCTGTGTGTATGTTCTTACCAGGTTTACCCCATGTTGAGGCGTTTGCTCAATCGGACGTCCACGATGCTCATCCATTAACGTCAGATGAGTTGTTTGAGCTGATCTGTCATCACAGCTCCCGAGATAGCGTAACTATTTCCGCTTAAGCCGGTGCTAGTGCCCGTGTGAATATTTCATAGTCTCCACAGGAACACTGCAATAAAAGCGCGGCTGAGATACTAAGACTACGTCCGATAATCCATCGTATTCTCGGGTATGAATTTTAGGTGCCGAGGGATGCTTTCCTGTAGAGTCATATGGTTGCTTTTAGTCGCCAGATGTCGATTTTTTCCACCTCTTACATATCGCCCCAATTTATTACCTGTATATCGTAGGATTCGCTGCTGGACTGTTAGTCCCCGAGGCCCGCCCTCTGTACATGTCTCTCGACAAATATATTTAGGTTTATTGTTTTGGTGCGAAATTTAAGCCGTACGACATCGGACAATACAGGTTAGTTTTTCTGGGTATTCTTGCATTTGCCCCATGTTGAGGCGTTTACTCCATCGGGCATCCACGATGCTCCCCATTAACATCAGATGAGTTGTTTGAGCTGATCTGTCATCACAGCTCCCGAGCTAGCATCTCTAATTCCGCTTGACCCGATGCTAGGTGCCGTGTGGATACTTCATAGTCTCCACATGAACACGTTAGGTGCCGAGGTATGCTTTCCTGCAGAGTCATATGGTTACTTTTTAGTCGCCAGACGTCGTCAAGTTTTCTCACCTCTTGCATATCGCTCCAATTTACTATCTGATTAACTATTGGTGCTGATAACTTATATTTTGCCTATTTACAGGCGATTTGGTATGGTGTTCCATTTGTGCCAATTTGATCTCGCGCGTCGACTTGTAAAAGTCGACGCACGACGCGCGACGCGAAAAGTCGACGTCGTGTTTTGAAACGCGACGTCGCCCTTTCCGTCGCGCGTCGCGCGTCGACTTTTACAATGTTAAAGAGATAGGCCAAAACTCGACGTCGTGTTTCAAAAGTCGACGTCGCCTTTTGGCCTATCTCTTAGCATTGTAAAAGTTGACGCGCTCCTGATCGAATCATACAACCCTTTTTAATAGTAAGGCTTTGTTTTCTGCCATTTTAGACTAGTGACTATATGCTGTCAAAGTAAAGGTGAGGTGTGGGGTCATTTTACTTTCGTTTTCGGCCGGAAAACAGTAAGATCCCACATTTTCTTTGAGCTACACAAGCTATTAATTAGTTTTTCTCTGTTTTCCAGACGTTACTGTTACTCCTGCAAAACTGTTACTTACGTAAGCTTTTGGTTCATTATTGGAAACTTGAATTTATTTTACGTATTAGTCCGGCGAAATATGAACACATTGACAAGCTAATAGATGCGTATTGTCCTCGCGATGGAGGGGTGTGCATTTTGTGGAACACAGGTACCAGTGTTCGAAAATTAATCAGCAATATAACATATCTGACAGCGAAACAAATAAATTATGTGGTACATTGTCTCCATGTATGTTAAATATCTTGCCATTCTTGCTTTGTTGCAGTTAATTCTCAGCAAATTACCTACACCGGTCAGAAGCTACAAGGATCGGAAATCACAGATGTGAACATTTTTTTTTTTTCGTTCGAAATTAACACCCCAAATCACAATACAACGAAACAATACGAGGCAGAACAAGACTATATGATACGATACAATACAATAAAATGCAAAATAATACCATACATTACAATACAATATATTACAATTCAAAATATTACAACTCAATACATTACAAAACAATACAATTCTAAACAATACCATACCATACAGTACGGTGAAATATATCATAATACAACACATCACAGTACAAACACACATACACATACACATACATGATCAAATTGATAATTTGATTGATAATTTATTGTGTCTCGTGAACAATATGGAATACATGCTCCCCAAACATGCGCACTTTTGTAAACCAAAAGGCGACGCGCGACGGAAAAAATTGACGTCGCGTTTTGAAAGGCGACGTCGCCCGCGTGACGACTTTACAATGTTAGGAGATAGAGCAAAAGGCGACGTCGACTTTTGAAACACGACGTCGAGTTTTGGCCTATCTCTTTAACATTGTAAAAGTCGACGCGCGACGGAAAGGGCGACGTCGTGTTTCAAAACACGACGTCGACTTTTCGCGTGGCGCTTCGCGCGTCGACTTTTGCAAGTCGACGCGCGAGATCAAATTGGCACAAATAGAACACCATAATTTGGACTTGGTCGCCCATTTCTCTTAGTTGAGCTGCTCTCGTGTGCGGAGACAAACCTAAATCGTCAGAAATTTGTGGAGAAATGGTATGAGAAACATGGCCGCCGCGGAGCTGTTCACTGAAACCTTGATGTCATTCTTTCTCACGGCTAACGTCTATCCACAAATGTTATAAATGAGGCATCTACCCCCCTCCAGTCGTCTCTCTTCCACACGCCTTCACCACCGCCATTCATCAAACACTTTAGCGTCAGGCCTCCGTCTCGATCCCTTGTGGACTCTCTCTGTGGGTCAGTCTCTTGTACCATTCTGTTATCAGCCTATCTTGCCCACCGCACCCGTTCCGTCTTTTAATTCCTCCTTTGGGTATTCATAGATATTGTCATATCGTCAGTTACATTAACATACAAGTATCATTTATATAACGATTAATCACAGCGAGAAGATCGTCTATATAGCGTTTGGTGAATGAGAAGGAACGAGATTTGAAGGTCATTTACATATATTTACCAATCACGAGCTAGTAAATGTTTTTTATCCGGACACCTGATTGTCCGTCTGATTGATTGCACGGACAGCTGTGATAGTGTCGCTATGCGTACAGGATTACCACAGGATTGTATGATTGCATATAAGCTAGATCGTGTTCAGTTATCTTCTGCTCCTATGTAATTGGATTAATTGTATAGAAGTGACCTCATCCTCAAATGAATTCCGCTATTTATATATGCTGCCTCAGGCCATCGTATCTGTCACACCGGTAAAAAATTACAAATTACTTCTAAATCTGCAAAACATAATATTATTTGGGTTACTCGGGAGGAGATCCAGACCTACCAGTTCTCTAAGAGATGACTAATTACCCTATTCGGGTCGGAAGCACCCTTACGGATACAAGATGTAGTGGGGCCAACACGATCAATAGTTGTGGTATGCAGGACATATATGACTGTAATATGTCTGTCCACATTTACAGTTCTTTATTTTGATTGATCACGCATGCGTGTAATATGGCGCTTAGAGTTTACTAAATGTTTATTGAATGATGTTACTAATTGGAATTTACGTAATGTACTCTCCACTGAGTCTTAAGATAAATAGAAATTGACCTGGTTAATTCTAAGAACCTTCCGTTAATATTACTTATTTTTTAATTCCGTTCTTCCAGCTCTCTTGTATGAGAGACCTGTGTTGTACACCACGAGTTGATGAGGAATTGTCGATGCTTAAAATATGAGTGGTACCACAGCGGTTCATTAATTGTGTGCACTTTCGCTGAATGGCAAGACACGCTCTCAATGAAGGTTTCTCACTTTCTGTATAATGTATTTACATCACAACTTGCAAGTACTTTCACAGCTGCTATTTTCAAATAGCACTTTCCACTTTTGTTTCATTATCAGCAGTCATGGTGTCTAAGACACTTTTAGAGACTGGGTGAATGGAAGGATGTTTATCATTCTCAATCTTCTGTTTATTAAATCACGGGTCAGTAATATTCTCTCGATTCTGTCGGAGCTGTCGCTGCATTCCTATGTAGGGTAAGGAATTTATCTTTTACTAAATTGCCAGGAACCGTGAAAAGACTTTGCTTTGAGCGTATTATCATTTATCAAGACAAAACCGCAGGTAGAAACAGCTCCTTTTTCACAAGATAACACTGGTAAGAGACGTGCGCGGTATAATATACCGACAGTGTAAGAAGAATGCCATGACGTTATAAACGAAGACTTTTCACAACGATCCGAGACGACGAAGTGACTGACATTTTGAGCTCTCTCCAACCGGACAATTTAGTTCGGAATACCAAATCTCCTGAAACCAGGCGAATATTGCCGAGAGGAAGAAGAAACGTGACGGATTTAGAGACAAAATTGTTTGATCAAAAAAAAGTTCTGCAAAAAGTTGAGAATTGTATGGGAAAAGTAAAGCTGGAAAACAAAAAAACCCAAAAAAATTCAAAGATCTGGCGCGCATAATTCTTATGAATTGAAAGCGCCATCCAAATTGAAAATAGATAGAGAACGATCCGAGTAACTGATTATCACATCTCAGTGATCGATAGTAATGTAATATACCTCAATGATACAAAAGCTGTATCACATCTGTACAATTTTGTAAATATCTTTCGATTCCGTTTCGACATTTATAGACCGATGGCTATGCTAAAATATTGTGATGTGAGAAATAAATGATCAAACGCGTGCTTATTTATCTGCTTTATATCACATTCTTTTGATGAAACCCACATGGAACTCGATGAAGCTTTTTTCATGTGTTTTGTTTTCTTAACTCGTATGAAAATAATCAGATAAACGACAACTCGTTGTGATAATCTATATATTGATCAGCCTGTGACGAATTGATTATTCACGGTAAAGCAATATTGTCGGTTTTATGTGAAGGATTGATTATCCAGTGTGAACATTAACACTTGTTAAATTCGTGGCGTGTTAAATGAAGAAATGCATTGATTATGCTGTACATTGGTTGCAGGTATTCAGATCATGACGGATAAATTTGTTTAAATGATTTGGATAGGTGATTTATTGTGTATGTGGAAGCGGTAGTTGCTGCATAATTTGTATTCTTGCGCTGGTACACGCGAAGTGAGTGAAATGTTCTCACAAATTTGTCATATCTGCGGATGGCAAAGTTTGAATATGAATTAACTGGTTTGGGGTTGATCGGCTATTGATCGGTGGACGCTTCGTCCCCGAGGCTCGCCCCCTGTACAGACCTTTTGGTCTTTGATATATGTTGGCATTTGTGGGAAGTTGATGCTGGGTCGACATCGGGCCTTACAGACTAGTCTTTTGTGTTAATTGCCGTCATTTACATCTGACGACGATACAGCTCACCAATCTCCAATGTACGAGTTGTCACAGCGAAACAGCTCACCAATTACCAGTATACGAGTTGTCAGAGCATTTCCATCATAGCTCTCAGATTTGTATCTAATACCGCTTATGCCGGTGCTAGGGGCCGTGTGGTCATATCATCCAAGTTGCCACATGAACAGGTACAATAAAAGCGTACCTGAGATACAACACATATCACGAATCGTTAGATTCTTGGTATGTGCTTTAGAATAGGTTTACCAGAAGACTATTTTGTGAAGTCATGTGACGCAGTCAGTATGTCGGCACCTCTTCCCACTTCCCTTATATGTGTTGTAATTAAACCTCTGGAATGTGCGACTCCAGGCAGTGCGTTTGTGTATGGAGACAGAGGTCTGTGTGACGGATTGGTAGGAAAGCCCAGCTGTTGTGTGCGGTGTACCGTGAAATTTGACTGTGTGTCTAAAGGTATTCCATGTCCTGATGGTACTATGGCAAATCGTGCTGAAAAGGATCAAGCCGATGGGGGTGTTATCCTGGTAAAGTAAGCTCGGTGGCTATAGTTATACGTGTAGTTATAAGGTAGTCCGAAAGATATCTGATATTAATTATGAGATCGAGCTATCTGAGGGTAAGACTAAAGTGTTTCATGTCAATATTTTGAAGAAATGGTTTGACAGAAATGAGGTCAGTTGTATTGCGCAAGTCCGGGTTGAGGATAATTTCAACTTGATTAATTCGTGCCATGTAGAAACTGCTGACATGAATGATAGTAGGATAGAAGATGCTCAAACGGATATAGAAGAGGGGTTAAATCCTTTGTTAGTTCCAAAGGAAACTATAGAGAATGTACATATGTCTACAGATTTATTAAAATCTGAAAGTGATGAGTTGAAACTGTTATTGCATCAGTATACTGATGTTTTAACTGATGTACCAGGTCGTACTAGTGTGATAGAACACTCTGTAAAAACAGTTAGTGAGCGGCCCTCTTTCCAGAAGCCATATAATTTGCCTTATGCAATGAGACCTATTGTGACAAAAGAGATAGGTGATATGATTGAAGCTGGGTTAATGGAGACTTCAAACGGTCCTTGGGGAGTGCCTATTGTTTTAATTAAGAAGAAAGACAACACAATACGCATGTGCGTGGATTATAGAAAATTAAACCTAGCCACTATATTTGATCCGCAACCTATGCCTCAGATAGAAGACATCATATGCAAATTAGGCAAAAGTATGTATATCACAAAACTGGATTTGACTAAAGGGTATTGGCAAATACCTTTAGCGGAAGATGCCAAGGAAATGTCCGCTTTTGTTACTCCGATGGGCCATTTTCAATTTGTTATCATGCCGTTTGGTATGAAGAACTCGGCTGCAACATTTATGAGGTTGATGAGGAAAGTCTTAGAAGGTACTGAAGAGTTTGCAGATGTATATATTGACGATATTATTGTTTTCAGTGAAAACTGGAGGGACCATCTATTGCATGTTGAATTGGTGTTGAAAAGGCTCAGAAAGGCTAAACTCACAGCTAAACCAAGCAAATGTTATTTTGGTTATACGCAAACTGATTATCTGGGTTTTGTTGTCGGAAATGGTGAGGTAAAGCCACAATTTGAGAAAATTGAAGCTATAGTAAACTTTCAAACGCCAACCAACAAAAAGCAAGTTAAACGGTTTCTTGGAATGATTGGCTATTATCGCCGTTTTATTCCTAATTTTGCTGAGTTAGCCGTTCCTCTGACCAATTTAACTAGCAAGATACGATCGAATAAAGTAGTTTTGAGTGAAAGAGAAAACAAAAGTTTCCGAACTCTTAAGGAATATCTAACTAGTTCCTCAATTTTAAAGAACCCAGATTTCTCTAAAGAATTTATTCTGCAAACTGATGCTAGTGGGACTGGGTTGGGAGCAGTATTGCTTCAGGAGTTTGAAGAAGGTCGCCACCCAATTATGTTTTTGAGTAGAAAATTATTACCGAGAGAATGCAACTATGCGGTTATAGAAAAAGAAAGTCTGGCCATTGTTTGGGCTATAAAGAAATTACATCCATTTTTGTATGGTAGGAAATTTTTGATCGAAACTGATCATTCTCCACTGCAATGGTTACAGAAGTTAAAAGATAGCAATCAACGATTGCTCAGCTGGAGTTTACTCCTTCAAGAATATGAATATGAGATTGTACATATTAAAGGGAAAGATAATGAATGTGCTGATGCACTGTCCAGACTGATGTTATAAATTGATAACCCTCAGCCACTAGAAATTGAACAAAAAAAATATTCATAATATTTGTTTTGCTCTTGATGTGGGAGGTAATGTGACGAATTGATTATTCACGGTGAAGCAATATTGTCGGTTTTATGTGAAGGATTGATTACCCAGTGTGAACATTAACACTTGTTAACCCTACCTGGCCTGGGGGGGGGGCGGAAAGTGCCCCCCCTAGTGAACTTTTCTCTGCTGCTTCGAAACGACAAAACTGAGGAGGCTGAAACTTGGTGACTTTTAAGCTTATCTTATTGGGGTCATTTTGAGTCTATTTTCATATACCCCCGGTAGAGGATCATGGGTAAATTCAAAATGGCGGCCATGTGGTATCCGCGAAAGTCGTGTTTTTCATCTTTTCGGTCCATTTCTTCACATTTGCCTTGCATAAAAGGCCTTGAAAGTATATTATTTATGCAAAACGAATTATTCTCTATTTTATAAGATTTTTTTCGAGAGAAAAATCTGAAAAATGAAAATTTCGAAAAATCGACCCCAAAAAGGTCGAAAAATGGCTTCCGAGAAGATGACCTCACTGTGACGTCATCATGGCGGCCATCTTGGATTTTTTTACATTTTCCGGTAGAGCTTGAACCCAAGATACTGTGTGGTAAGTTTCAGCGCTCTATCCTTAGTGGTAGACAAAATATATAGGGGGGCACTTTCCGCCCCCCCCCCAAGCTGCGACACACCCCAAATCGCCCAGGCAAGATAGGGTTAAATTCGTGGCGTCTTAAATGAAGAAATGCATTGATTATGCTGTACATTGGTTGCAGGTATTCAGATCATGACGGATAAATTTGTTTAAATGATTTGGATAGGTGATTTCTTGTGTATGTGGAAGCGGTAGTTGCTGCATAATTTGTATTCTTGCGCTGGTACACGCGAAGTGAGTGAAATGTTCTCACAAGTTTGTCATATCTGCGGATGGCAAAGTTTGAATATGAATTAACTGGTTTGGGGTTGATCGGCTATTAAACCTCTGGAATGTGCGATTCCAGGCAGTGTGTTTGTGTATGGAGACAGAGCTCTGTGTGACGGCTTGGTAGGAAAGCCCAGCTGTTGTGTGCGGTGTACCGTGGAATTTGACTGTGTGTCTAAAGGTATTCCATGTCCTGATGGTACTATGGCAAATCGTGCTGAAAAGGATCAAGCCGATGGGGGTGTTATCCTGGTAAAGTAAGCTCGGTGGCTACAGTTATACCCGTGTGTGACGCGGATGCAGGAGGTGTACTTGAACAGGTATACTTCGATAGTTTCGTCAGTACCGGTACTGCCGTTAGTGGAACTGGAACACAGGTATGTGATTGAATTCTGATTGTGTTCGCGTGGTGTAAAAAAGGCGATAAATGAAGTTGTGCGCGATTTCATACTATACGCGGTGAAGTAATTTTATTCGTGTATTCCTGGGATATCGAGATTTCGGAACAATAGATTGTGGACAATGCCAAATTAGACTGCATAGATGTAAAGGTAAAGACTACAGACTTTGAACTTTGAACAATTTAATGCACGCAGTAAATGAAGGACTTCTAACGAACTGAATGTCCGACATATGGTAGACCGAAATGTATTTGATTGATGCGAGATCATGGGTTGTATTAGTAGGTCAACCTCTATGTTATTAGTCGTATTCTTAGGTCGACTATGATTTGTTATATTGAATACAATTTTTCTGTAGAATATCAGAGTTGTTGGTTTATTCCATTCTGGAATCCGGGGGTCACAGATTAGTTTGTGACACAGCCTGTAAATTGAGTGTAAAAGAGATAGACACCTAAATGTAGTCACTTATGTTTCACGAGGACAAGACTCTAAATCAGTGAACTCGACTAACATATTTATTGACGTCGAGGTGGCTCTCCCTGTCATTTTGTTTATATTAAATTTAAAAGTACTCCACTTAATATAGATTTCAAATGAATAAAATCGGCGGGCTCCCACACGACTTTTGAATATTTTGACGTTGGAATGATTAGACTACTATTTTCGCTAATGTTCCAAAACTATTATAATTATTAATGCTAGCATCAATTTTTAGTCGTATGCCTAAAATACATGTCATTTTCTCCATGCTAGGTGTATATATTCAACATTCGGTATAGATTCAAAACACAGAATAGAAAGTAAGGTTTCCGCACTACTTTTCGATTTAATAACGAAGGAATTTCACCACTTGTTTTCAAAAGGAGATGGAGTAACGTCGCACTGGGATTGTGACGTCCCCTTATGACGTTTCGATATCATGACGTTCAGAACGCAGTGACATGCGATGATATGCTTCTTGACCGCGCCGCAGCTTGAGCAAACGGTCATTGCGGATACTGCCGAACCACCCATGATCTGTAATCTGTCTTCAAATGTGAATGTATATTCAAAATCAAATCAACGATATAAGTGGCGCGTCTTAGACCAATTATATAAATTGGAGCGATATGCAAGAGGTGGGAAAAATTTACGACGTCTGAGGGCTAAAAAGCAACCATATGACCCTACAGGAAAAGCATTCGTATATCTCAGCCGCGCCTTATTGCGTTTGTTCATGTGGAGACTATGAAGTATCCACACCGGTCCTAGCACCGGCTTAAGCGGATCCACATCACATATTTCTGTTATTCTCTATAATCAGTAATGAGACAGATCACTGACATACGAGTAACTAAGGCATAGACAAACTTTCGATTGGTTAAATCCACGTGGCTTGACATTTCTAACTACGCAGACGAAGTTACTGAGTTATCTTATGCAGTTTCAGCGTGACGAATTTACCTGGACGTAGGGAGCATTGTTTTATCATGGACGAAGAAAACCACGTTCATAACAGCAATAACCATAGAGAACCATGGATGGTCTTATCATGGACGAGAAGAACCATGGTCATACTAACAATACTCCTTGCATTGTCTTATCCTGTGCGAAGAGAACCACGGTCATAATGACAATAATTATAAAGAACCATGCATTGTTTTATCATGGATGGGGAGAACCACGATCATAATAACAACGATCATAGAGAACCATGAATGGTCTTATCACTGATGAGGAGAAGGTCGGTCATAATAACAATAATTATAGAAAAGTATGGGTGGTCTTATCACGGGTGACGAGAACAACCGTCATAACACCATTGAGAACCATTGAGAACCATGGATGACTTTTTTGGATGAGAACCACGGTCATAATGACGATAACTATAGAGAACCATGGATGGCCTTATCGTGGGTGTGAAGAACCACGGTCATGATATTAACAACCACAGAGAACCATGGAAGGTCTTATCATGGGTGAGGAGAAGCATGGCCGTAATAACAATAACCACAGAGAATATCGATGGTCCTATCATAGGTGAGGAGAACCGCGGTCATAATATCAATAGCCATTGAGAATTTTGGATGTTCTTATCGTGGAAGATGAGAACTACGGTCATAATAACAAGAATTATACAGAACGAAGGATGGTCTTATCGTGGGTGAGGAGAAGCACGACCATAATAACAATAACCACAGAGATTTATCGATGGTCCCATCATAGGTGAGGAGAACCGCGGTCATAATATCAATAACCATAGAGAACCGTGGATGGCGTTTTTATGGGTGAGAAGAACCACGGTCATAATAACAATAACCATAGAGAACTATGCATGATCGGATCATGGGCAAGGAGAACCACGGTCATAATAACAATAACCATAGAGCACTATGCATGATCTTATCGTGGGCAAGGAGAACCACGGTCATACTAACAATAACCATTGAGAACCATGCATGATCTTATCATGGGCAAGAAGAACCACGGTCATAAAAACAAGAACCATTGAGAACCATGGATGATTTTGTCCTTGGTGAGGAGAACCACGATCATAATAACAACAACCATAGAGCACTACACATGATCTTATCGTGGGCAAGGAGAACCACGGTCATAATAACAGTAATCATTGAGAACCATGCATGATCTTATCATGGGCAAGGAGAACCACGGTCATAAAAACAAGAACCATTGAGAACCATGGATGATTTTGTCCTTGGTGAGGAGAACCACGGTCATAATAACAATAACCATAGAGCAATATGCATGATCTTATCGTGGGCAAGGAGAACCACGGCCATAATAACATTAACCATTGAGAACCATGCATGATCTTATCATGAGCAAGGAGAACCACGGTCATAAAAACAAGAACCATTGGGAACCATGGAAGATTTTGTCCTTGGTGATTAAACCACGGTCATAATAACAATAACCGCTGAGAACCATGGATGGTCTTGTCATGGGTGAGGAGAATCACGGTCATAATAACAATAACCATTGAGAACCATGGATGGTCTTGTCATGGGTAAGGAGACCCCATTGACACTCATAGCTGTACATACACTCGCTCCCATACTGTATATAGCTGTGTTACCGTAGCAAGATTGGCAGGAAAAAAATTCACACTTCTCCATCGATAAACCTGCTGATATTTTCAGGGTGACATTATAAGGGTGTAAGGAAGAAAGAGGCGTTTTTAGAGACGTAAGCCGGTTTATTTAAAATTTACCGTGCTTTCCACACAACCACACCCATAACCATACGGGTCTAAAACCGAGAAAATGATGAATAAAATATATTTATCCTGCCGTGAGCCTTCTGAATTTTTCAGCGATACACTATAATCCCCCAAAGTTGAAGTTTAAAATTGTTTTACACATCAACTCCCGTTTATTGAAAAATGAGGCGGGTTTGAAGATCGAGGAGAAACACAGTCGGGTCTGAGCGGGAGGCCGTCAGTGTGAAGATTTCGGTGACGTCCGCGCCCTCATACGGGTGCATATACAGTATAGGAGCGAGTGTATGTAAAGCTATGGGTGTCAATGGCTGTGTTACCGTAGCAAGATTGGCAGAAAAAAAAATCACACTTCTCCTTCGATAAACCTGCTGAAATTTTCAGGGTGACATTATAAGGGTGTAAGGAAGAAACCTAACGTGTTTTTAGAGACGTAAGCCGGTTTATTTCAAATTTACCGTGCTTTCCACACAACCACACCCATAACCATGCGGGTCTAAAACCGAGAAAATGATAAAAAAATATATTTATCCTGCCGTGAGTCTTTTGAATTTTTCAGCGATACACTATAATCCCCCAAAGTTGAAGTTTAAAATTGTTTTACACATCAACTCCCGTTTATTGAAAAATGAAGTGGGTTTGAATATCGAGGAGAAACACAGTCGGGTCTTAGCGGGAGGCCGTCAGTGTGAAGATTGCGGTGATGTCCGCGCCCTCATACGGGTGCTCTGCGGTTAGACTATAAAAGGCGCGCTGTGTGTCGTCTGCTACACATTCATTTGAACTACATGATGGCTCACCACGCAACAGGTGAATACACGGATATCGATGGAGTGGACAATAGTACTAACGAGTCGTGGCTTGACGCAATATTACAAGACCTATTTAAAGAAGACAAACCAGAAGAAAAAGAAGAACAGACGGCAGATGGGGGAAGACTTTGACCACAGTTTCGCAACAACAGCAGCAATATCTTCACCATGCAACGGGTGAATTCATCGATATTGAAGAAGAAGAAGACCAACAACAACAGACGGCGAATGGGGGGGACCGCTTTGACGACAGTTTCGCAACAACAGCGGCAATATCTTAACGAAGCAACCGGTGAATTCATCGATATCGATGGCACCACACAAGACGAAGATAAAGAACAAGAAAAAGAAGAAGATAAAGATAAGGAACAAGAAAAAGAAAAAGAACAGAAGGCAGTTTCGCAGCAGCGATATCTTGACTACTACCGCGCGGAAATAACAAGAATGCACAGGGACACAACATGGGGGGGGGGGTGGTAAAGCAATTATCCTATGTCAAATGTATTAGGCACTACGCCAAGTCCTTATCAGGACCACAAATTACACTCGAAAGGGGGAAGGCTTTCCTATTAGCACAAAACTAAACATCAGCTCCCACACTTTTCCCCTGCATGGAGTGAACACTGACACACATTAGTTGAAATTCTAATATTTATTAACAACACAGTTGAATGAACATAAGGTTTTCACCACAGTAGGCTCTTGGTATTCAATTTTATAATAGAATTATACGCTGTCAAGGTGCTTAAATGAACATAGAATATTTATCCAACACGACTTATTTGAACTCGGCCGTGTCTTTCCTCCCCTGGTGCACGTATATGAAGGTGGCAATCTGTTCACGTGGAATTCTCGTTGAACAGGCAGCTTGCAACCCCTCCGCGATTTGCACCTCGTGGATGTCGTGTAGTGCCTATGTCATCAGCGCGTCTGACGGTACCATGATGTTCAGACACGTATCCTTGTTGAAGAGACCGTTCTTGTTCGGACAGCCTGCACATTGTTCGATACGCAAGTGTCGAATGCGGGGCCTGAGATGATCCAGGACGGTTTCGATGTACTTTTTATAGATATACTCAGACACTTCGTCAGACAGGGCTTCATGAATTTCGGCTGTCAGACTTTGAAGTTTACGCCACGCAGGTATTTGCAGGGTGACTCCCTCAGGTAAAGGAATACGCGTATCTCCCCTCAACTTCCATTTACGAATATGTATCAGCAGCATGTTGTTGAACATAGAACAGGTGAGGAAGACCGTCGTCGCCTACATCAAATTTCGCTTCGTCGCTCCCCTGGTGGTCAATGACCGCATCAATGGCATAATAAATTGCCTGTACCCTTATCCAGGTCTCAAACGTCAAGGCGATATGCTTAGGTGGTTTGTCGTCCCAGGCTGTGCATTAAAGTGCACTTGCTCTTCTTTCACGCTTACAGTTAAATAGGGAGTGAGCTTCCAAGTGTTCATCTGGGCCGCCTGGTAGGCCTGCTGGATGATGTCATTCGCCTGCTGCACAGACATAGGAAGTAGCACCGCTTCCTCCGCTTGCTGAGGCACTTGCTGGGGCACTGGCTGAAGCACTTGCTGAGGTATTTTTAAAGGTGTTAGTTGGGGACGGGCACGTTTGGCAGGTGGGCCGGACTCTTCGTGGGTACGTTTGGTACCTCTACTCTCTTCGGAGATGTCGTAGTCGATGAGTAAGATTTTATCTTCTGGTTCCTCTGATTGAAGTAGAGACGCTATTCCTTCATTGCCCGTCTTCTTCAGCGCCTCGAGGAAGGCCTGAAATGCTAAGGGGCCACGGCATGTTATGAGGTCGATGAGATCTCTGTTTCGTGCCATATAGGTCTTGCCCGCCATGATCTCTACCCCCACATATATCGGTCACATGCTGCATCTCATTAACGATATAGATGCGGTGCTGCAGAAGCTTAGCTCGGTGGGATTGCTCCATGGCCGTTGGCTCCACTGGTAAGGCAAGTAGCTCCCTTCGGCAGATAGGCTCAGACTGGTGAAGTTGCACTGATGAGGCTCAGGCAAGTAGCGCCTCTCGTCAGATAGGTTCAGGCTGGACAGGCAGGCTCAGGCTGGTCAGGTCAAGCAGGCCAATGAATGCAGCAATGCCCTAAAAATTCCCACTTTGAAGTACCCGGATGCGGGTGCGGACGTCAAGTGCCCGGGTGAAAGACACGGACGTCAGCGCAAAAAAACCCACAGACACCTCACTACATGCAGTCGCCTCCTCAAGAACCTCATACATACCCGGATGAAAGACACGGACGTCAGCGAAAAAAAAACACAGACACCTCACTGCATGCAGTCGCCGCCTCAAGAACCTCATATATACCCGGATGCAGGCGCGGACGTCAAGTGCCCGGATGAAAGACACGAACGTCAGCGAAAAAAACCCCACAGACACCTCACTACATGCAGTCGCCTCCTCAAGAACCTCATACATACCCAGATGAAAGAGACGGACGTCAGCGAAATAAAACCCACATACACCTCACTACATGCAGTCGCCGCCTCAAGAACCTCACACATATCCGCATGCAGGCGCGGACGTCAAGTGCCCGGATGAAAGACACGGACGTCAGCGAAAAAAAAACCCACAGACACCTCACTACATGCAGTTGCATCCTCAAGAACCTCATACATACCCGGATGAAAGACACGGACGTCAGCGAAAAAAAAACAACCCAAAAGCACCTCACTACATGCAGTCGCCGCCTCAAGAACCTCATACATACCCGGATGCAGGCGCGGACGTCAAGTGCCCAGATGAAAGACACGGACGTCAGCGAAATTCTGGCGGGAAAACCCCACAGATCCAGACCAGATGTTCACGGTCGCCGTAACATTGTAGCGAACGTGCAACAATGTTGCAATTCGGGGAGCCAGGTGTTCGGTGCGTGAGCTCACGCAGACACGTAAGCGCCAGACCAGGTGTTCACGGTGGCCGCGACATTGTAGCGAACGTGCAACAATGTTGCAGTTTTCCTTCGGGGAGCCAGGTGTTCGGCACGTGACAACCCCCAGCCCAGAGCAAGTCAGTACATGCCTTGATCAAGTGATCGCCCCGTGACCTCTACGTGACCTCCACAAATAAGGTGACCCATCACATCTCAATAATATTCATACGCTCAAATAGGCATGTCGAAAATATCGCCCATAACATGTATAAACATCAAAGAAGCATCATAATTCTAGTGAAATATGGTGTTATTTAACATACAAAATATTTAATTCGACAGTTTCATTGCAGAAAATCATTTCTGTCAATCTCTCTGGAGATCTACTTTTCGAGCCGCCTTACTCTAATACCCTGCCGCATGCCAAAATGACATTAACCCTCTGGACCATGCGCCAACAACAACAACAAAAACAACACGAAACCACAACAACACGTTGAATGACTGTCTCATTCAGACTGACTATGATTGACAGGTGTTCAATTTTGTGCAAAGGGTTAATGCATCGAGGCCGGAAAAAGTCCACCTGACACGGAAGAAATGTGAATCGCC
Source organism: Hanleya hanleyi (assembly GCA_036873755.1). Classification (NCBI taxonomy): domain Eukaryota; kingdom Metazoa; phylum Mollusca; class Polyplacophora; order Lepidopleurida; family Hanleyidae; genus Hanleya; species Hanleya hanleyi. The sequence goes on along the minus strand of JAVTVY010033662.1, from coordinate 30,981 downwards.
ATTTTTCTGAGCAATTCAGTTCGCTTGACCACGTGTAGCAGTCAATTTTCCAACAACTTCAAGTAGGTCATTCTTGTTTACCCTCAACGAAGAGATGATTCAACTTTATTCGTGAGTTAAACAGTCGCTACATTTCTTCAATTTCCAAATTTTACTTCGACAAATCCACTACATTTTTTTATCAATTTTGCTTCACAAAGTCTTTTTTCGAGTTAGTTCAAAGAAATAAGTCATATTTTCTTGTGTTTAATTGTGTTTCCTATCTTTCGGAGATGAAATAATGCGCGCTTGATAATTAATGCCTTATGCCTTTTTGAGAATTTCAACCTGACAAAACAAATGTCAAAATCTCTCATATTCCCCTCCTTCTTGATGTAAACTATGACGGCATAATCATGGGCGGACTGCAACATACATACTAGCCTTTTTGTTCAATCATTAGAGAGACAGTGTGATAGTACAACATCATATGTATGAGATAACATCATTTATTCATTTGAATAGCGATTTGCAATCACTCATATTGGGAAAACTTATAAAATAGTGGTCTAACCCCAAATTCATCTCAACCAAATTAACGCTTCTGCTTCTGCACGGTCAGCATTCAAATATAGCACGATGGTACGATGATACGATGGTACGATTTACGATGACACGATGGTACGATGGTACGATGATACGATAGTACGATGAAATCAAGGTTTGTATTCAAACACGACAGTACGATGAAAACATTTAACTAGAGCCCAAGGGGCTTCGATATACGCCCGTACATCGGGAATTACACTGGTCCAAATTTCAAGGTTGTTTAATGGTCTTGATCCCGATTGGTAGCTAGCAATCCAGAGAAAAGTCTATGATTTTGTGCTTTTGAGAATGTAACATATCACATCTTATATTGAATGATAAACTAAAATGGGCTTAACTCTTGGTAACTAGGTGACCTTGAAACAAGAGCTGAGGGCTCACATATCCCACCCTGAAATCGACAATAGTCAAACACAAGAAAATAATAGTTTTCCTTCAAACAGATTCCTTTCAGGTGAGAAAATTTTTCATGAAGGAAGAAAAATGTGAAGGAACTGATGAACCTTTGTTCTTGAGTTAATAAACAGATATAAAGTTCATACAGGACCCTTCTCCCAGTTAAATTAGTAAATGTATGATTTATATTTCACAACAGTTTAACTAAATGTAGCTGTTTCTTACATGTATCAAACACGGGAGACACTCCACAGGGCAAATGCCACATGTAGGTAAGACAACTCTGAATATTCCAACCTAACACCTTTAGTCAGCTGAATTGGATTCAGTTTTGGGGGACTGTCACCTTGACCTTTCACAAATTGATCTCAAAATGTATATGGCTCCTCTTTGCCATGCGAGTAAGGTATACCCAAAGTTTGGTACCAATCCATACCTTGAAACTAGAGATATCGCACGGACAACAAATGTTAATGAATTAATAGACGGACTGATGGACAGAACTCACCATCGCATTACATGACCTCGTCAACGACAGAATATGAAAATGTGACTTTTAACAATTTCTTGATTTTGGGGTCAAAGTGACCTTGACCTTTGACCCACATTTTGGTACGTAACACATCGTGTCCCCTAATGTGTCTACTGGCACAAAAAAAGTTAGTTTTAATGATTTCCTGATTTTGGGGTCACAGTGATCTTGACCTTTGACCTTGACCTAAATTTTGGTACACAACATATCGTCCCCCTTGATGTATCAATGGACACAAAACTTGATTTTTAACAATTTCATGATTTTCGGGTCACAGTTACCTTGATTTTTGACCGTGACCTACATTTTGATACGTGACCCATCATATCCTCCTAATGTATCTACTGACACAATGGGGTGTCGTTGTGCACACACCAGGTCATAAGAATATGTCTCAGCTCCTCAGAGAGCTTGTCGTAAGAGGCGACTAACTGGGGCACCCATGGGGATCCCGGTTGTGAAAAGGAATAGGACCCCACCCGTGGGGCCTCGGGTGTTAAAAGGAATAAGACCCTACCCGTGTGATTTCCGGGTATGAAAAGGAATAGGAATCAACGTTGTGATATGACTGAAATAGTGTTGAAAGCGACTTTAACTCATATTCATTCACTGACTCACTGACACAAAAAAAGTAATTTTTAAAGATTTCTTGATTCTGGGGTCACAGTGACCTTGATTATTGACGTTGACCTAAATTTTGGTACATGACACATCGTCTCTCCTTAAGGTGGCTCCCTGGTTTCGGTGCAAAGTCATGTCATTTTTTTCATATTTTTTGTACTGCTCAGAAAGTTCATCCTATATTTGAAAACGATATAAAAATTGGGGCATAGTGTGTCAATTTTCTAATTTTCTTAATATGTATTCCTTGGAACATGTAGTTTTTTAATAATTCAATTTTAATGTAGGTCGCCATCTAAAAAAGGGCATGAATGAGGCTCTGAAGCCACCTACTCCCACACTTCGCCATTTATAATGAAGGCCCAACAATGCAACGTCATAACGTCGACAAATGCCACGCCAACAACGAATTTGCCATTCGGTGTTATAACGTCACAAGGGAAAATTTATCAATTGCTTGCAAAACGAGTCGCTGGAACGTAAACGTTGCCTGTCAAAGTATCTCATTCGCTCACAAGAGTACGATTGCAAGGCAGGCAACTGGTATGCGCAACAAACTGCGCATAAGTCATTCTTGTTACCAGGGAGCCACCTTAATATATCAATGAACACAAAAAATCATGATTTTTAACAATTTCGTAATTTTGGGCTCACGGTGACCTTGACCTTTGATCTTGACCTACATTTTGGTGCATGACACATCGTGTCCCCCTAATGTATCTACTGACACACAAAAAAATATTTTTTATAATTTCCTGATTTTGGGGTGGCAGTGACCTTTGAACTTGACCTAATTTTTGGTATGCGACACTTCATTTCGCCCTTTTGAAACCACTCACAAAAAATTAGAATTTTTTTATAATTTCCTGATTTTTCGGTCGCATTGACCTTTGTCCTCTGACCTCGACCTACATTTGGTGTGAAACACATCGCCCCCCCCTAATTACAACTGTAGATAGGAAACTCAATGATCAATTATTTCGTGATTCTTAGGCCACAGTGACCTTTGACCTCGACCTTAATTTCGGTACGCGACACATCGTCTACACCAACTGTATCTACTCACAAAAAAATTGCAACTGTGGATAGAAGACGTTCACAGATATAGATCAGACACGAACATTTCAGTGATTTCCTGTGGAAATGGAGGAATCATCGTACCATCGCATTGTGTCATCGTACTATCGCATCGTACCATCGCAACGTGCAATCGCATCGTACCATCGCTTCAGTAAAAAATAAGGCGACAGTACGATGATACGACATGGCAGATATCAGCTACCATAGTTTAGAGCGTTTGTTGTCAGACGAGAGCGTGAGCTTGTCGTGGCCTGGAAAAAAAGAATCCAGATTACTTGCTATATAAAAAGCGGGGTATTTACGCAGAGCTTGCTTCGTCACCAGCAGAACATCCTGACTGTGAAAAGATCTGGTGGCCGGATGCGGTGCTAGCTCATGTGCTCGCACAATATCCGGGTTTGGCAATTTTACTTGAGTTCACGTACAACACTCACCAGTAAAGGACGATCATTCACCAGTCGCAGATCGTATATTAAAACGTATTTCCAGTAACAAAATGGCTACGATATTTCAGGAGTTTAACAGTTCACCCAGGGTAGCAATTGTGCTTCTCGTTGTTCTAATTCAAGGAGGAATAATTAACCTGATTGGATTCGCCTCTCCGTATTGGTCCGAGATCACGGTCTCTCTTCAAACGGCTCATTCTGGTTTATGGCAGTACTGTTTACCGGATATTTTGGGCGGGTGTCGTACAATTACCCAGACTGACGGTAAGCTGTTCTCATTCAATAGATTTTTGTTACTTGCACTTAAGAACCGAAATGCTACATGTACATGTAGGCCTGGCCAGGCTAAATACTACACACAAAAATCTAGCCTACGGTTACGGATCGATGCACCTCTCGTTAGCCTATTATTAGGGGCTAAGTCGTAAGACTGGCCCCTATTGCTTTTACATTTATTAGGGGCAAAGTCGTATTGTTTTTTGGATTTATTCTTTTCCACGAGGCGATGTAAACCCGTAGAGTCTAATGGCCCTGTTCTAATACTGAGAAACATTGAACTCGATCACAAGTAGTATGGTCAGATGGGCTAGCGAAATTACCGTTAGATAGCGGATAAAGCTCCAAATTTGGCATGTAGCTTCCATTATGTCTTTTATTCAATTTTAGCCTAGGCGCTCTCGATCCTGAATTTTTCGGGATTTCCAAAATCCAAGATGGCCAACATGTATGATAAAATCTTGGGTTATAGGAGACAGGAGACGGTCCCATAGTTCCAAAATAGAGGATCTAGGACCATTTAACCTGGTTTTGGACATGCATAGCAATGCTTCCAATACACCACTATAAACTACGTTTACTTTTTACCGCTGGAGGACGAATATCAAGATATTGGAGTAGTATATAAAGGTGAAATTTTCGCGCATTGAGGCTGATGACGTCATGTGGCGCTGACGTCTTTTGCGGATCAAGGGTCACTTTCGACTCAAAGGTCACTTCCGGCGATGATGCGGTCACTTCCGGCACCGATTGATAAGTCCCCAGTCAATGTGAATTGGATTTCCCGAGAAGATTTGTCAAAATTGAAGTCAAGGTCAAAGGTCAAGGTCATTAGGAAATTGTTAAAAATCACAATTTCTTGTGTCAGTTCATACATCAGGGAGAGAATATGTCACATACCAAAATTGAACTTCGAAATAAATGTATTTTTTAAAAAGGTATTTAATAATGTGTTTGTACCCTGATGAGTCATTTCCTCGTATACGCCGATTCGGGGATTCACTGCTTTCGAATATTCCCTTTCTGGTATTTAATATCATAAATCTAGTGATATGGAAGGACAGAATTCATGTTCAAATTGTACCTCAGACTTAACTATGGACTCGCTAAAATCTTAAAATTTAACATGGTGTAGATAGGACAGGAATCACCTGTTTTCAATAATACTGATTGACCAGTCGTGCAATAAACATATTTTGTGAACATTGGATACCAGGCTTAAAATGTCCAGTCAGATGTGTATGTTGTAATCACAGAAGTATAATTTTTCTTTCAATTACTCAAACGGTAGATTACCCGCAGAGCAGAGTAGTTCTCATCAACAGGGGTTGATCTTTAAGGTTACTGTTTGGAGCTGTCGTGCTAATTATTTTTAGATCTTAAAATTAATGTGTTTGTATTTCTTGTCAATTTGATAGGACATTCAGTATTCGGTAAATAAATGATATCTCCGCAGCGATGAGTAAACAATTACAATTTTCAGGTCAATCAAGCATATTTTGTTCAATGAACTTATGGTCCATTTTTTTTGTAAAGGCAGTGAGGCTGTTACAAGACAAATTGGCATTTTGGGCTACATCGTTTAGATGTACATGCATGTTCTGTTATGGTGGTGGTGATACCATTTGTGCAGTCAAAACTGATACACCAATGAAGCCGAAACTTCAATTAGTGATTGGAACTGGTGCTTATGCCATCAAAAGCAAATAAGGGCTACTGCTGACAAGCAGACAATTTCCCCTGTTTTAGCCAAATCGGAAGGAGAAAAGTCGTGCGTTATGAATTCCATTGATTGGCTGAGCAGTTTAGCACAGTTTAACGGCACTATCGACTTGACCTTGACCCCTACATTGCCGCTCGCGGCTTTTTTTTATTGTGGTATTTCTTTTTGTCTGCCTACAAAGCGAGTAGTGGAAATAAAATATCGATAACTTAACCAGGACTTTGTGCATACATGTATACACTGAGTGTACAAATGTGTAATATATTTTGCTGTCACTGCGAGTCCTTGCATCCAATTTATCGAGGCGAATAAATCACTTGTCATCCAACCAGAAAGTTTGAAGTATGCAGTATGTTTGAGTAATCCCACCCGATTAGTGGATCAATTTTTGGTCAGCCCCACAGAGTCCAAAATAGGTCTCTGCCATTCTGAGCAAGACCTTTACAATGACATATCCATTGTATGTTGTTATCGAGTTAGACTACGGCAATTTGCTAAATGTATGATTTGATGATTGTTGTTGGCAGCCTGTTAAAATACATATATACGGACAGGTTTATCGCGCATATTGAGTTATGAGAGAACAAACTATGGGCGTGGTCATCTCCATACACAAGGACCCGGTCCTGAATAGGTCTGTGTCACTCCCCTGATCAATATCTTTCGAATTGTGTATATATTGTATCTGTATATCGAGTTGTAACACAGACAAGTAGACAGACATCACGGCCACAATTGTATAGATTAACCGGTTGTGGATCTGTCCCATAGAGTTCGACACAACATCAGCCGAACTGACGTGCGCTCCGCACAAATGTCACAAAAGTAGGTATGTGGCATTCTCGACATTCTTTGCGTCATGCATTTCTTTTATTTTTGTTAATTGTTCTGTCTTGCAGTTCTTTCTCGGTATTATTCTCGGCATATTGCCCCAGACAATACTGAGTGGTACACTTGAATGCACTGTATTCTCTAACCACATCCGTGTTATAAGCTGCGATTTTTTTTAAGCTGTGAACACTGGAACAGCAACTCCACGATAGTAGTATCAGAAGTCCGTAGAGACCACTTTCTCCTATATTTTAACATCGGGAATTCCATTTCATTTCACTCTTTCACCCAGGGTCACGAAACTAGGTTATTTGGTCCAAACCGGTGCACGTGAGAGGAATAAATGTTCCAGGAAACAATGTCCCCTTTCCAAATGTGTCTCCTTAGGAAAATATGTCCTACCTGAGTTGCCACTAAGGAAAACATGTCTTAGTGGGTTAAAAATAGTACTCGGACATTTATTTCTACCGGACAATCTTTCCTTTCACACCGAAAACGCGTCATTTAAACTGAAAATGTACTATATCTCACGGTCGGTATCGGTTACTGATATGTGACATTTCCTGTGGGATACCATCTTCACAACGTCAATGTTTCTATTTGTGAGCCAAAGGTGAACCCTTGACCATCTTGCATGGCAGACCGCGTTCCTCCCACATTCCAGTTATGTGACTTAGAAAAACTGCGCTGATGGTAAAATACGTTAGGGTTTTATTTTTTGTGCTAAGCTATTCGCTGATACCGAATGTAAAATATTCAATCCAATATTAATGGATAGATCAGTGAAATTTCATACAAGTCCGTCCGTTATTTCACCCAATTCAAGTCCTTCAGTGGGAAGGTGAGGTCGGATACACTGACATCGCGGACCGCCTTTAAAGTTTCAGTGTTTGCTACATTTGCCTGGCTTGTGGGATGTTTGATGGTAGATGAATTGTTTTATTTTTTTCTTGGATGGGTTCAGGTTCCTGTTGCTTCACTCCATTTTGCTGAGAAGCAACAGGAACTTGATACACTGTAATATCACTTGTCTTTATTGCACCATGTAAGCGTCCTGTCTGTGTCTTGTGCGCTATCCTCAGTGTTTTATAGGGTGGATGGAGGGTGTCTGGTTCCATGCTGCTTCAATAATTTCTTCTTTGGAGTAGCAGGAACACAACTGAACTGGGCGTTGCTTAGTTGGTTCGTCGTGATACAGCTGAAATGTTGTTGAAAGCGACGTTAAATTATATTCACTCACTCACTTTTTTTCTTCAAATAGATTTTGTTTTAAACTATGTTTCTTTTATATTTATTAATGTTCATGGTTGTTGAAAATGTGCGTGTTCATCTGCCACCCGGTATATCCCACAAGCTATGGTGTTTTCGAAGCTCATCACTGTCGTCATGGTCGCGGTATACAAGTGATATGATTGGTCAATATATGCAGGATGTTGCTTTACAGCTGAACAAGATACAGTGCCCAAGCGTACCAGTGGTATCTATCATAGAAATTCTCCTGGTTTTATCGAGGATGGACGTATACCGGACGTTACCATTGACAACAGTGACGTCATCAAACCGATCGTTTATTCAACGCAACTTGAAAATATAACATATTACCATAACTAGGAGATATGAATATAGGAGGAATTTATGATAGCAATTCCGGCAATGATAATATAGAGAGAAGACTTGGGACACATTATAATTCATGTTTCATTGCTCAGTTGATTATATGTTATTTTATTGCCCATCATACGAATCATAACCCCATAATGTCCAAACATCACATGTGAGAATAAGTGAGCTGCGGTGAGTGAGGTTGAGGATGAGTGAGTGAATGTATAAATACTTTCTGTCTGTATATAATTAAGGGGCTATATATAAATACATGTATTTACTATAATGTATATTATTATGATTAATTTAATTTATCCATTCTTAAGATTATATTGTCGTCCACATTTTTCGATATATCACTATCTCACGTTACCCCTGGGTGGTGCTTAGTTAGTTCGTGGTGATATAGCTGAAATATTGTTGAAAGCGACATTAAATTCTATTCACTCTCTCACTCACTCACTCCCACATTACCTCACATGAATAAGCTCTTTCTCTAGTCGAGACTTCAATAGTTTCTCCATAGTCAATATTGTATGTATTTTGGCGTTGATTGAATATGAATAACATCATCTTTCATCTTCCGTTCCGTGGTAATCCTGCTTAGCCATTTCATCCGATCCATCTTCGCCATAACCTTGATCAAAATAATGACGCTTCCTCTCCCATATTTTCCTTATATATTTTTAGTATGGCTCCGGACCATCAGGGCTATGATGACGCTGGGTTTCCTGACATCGCTAGTAGCAGGTGCCCATGCTCACATCCCGATATAAGCTAAAGAGAGTCGCTATCTTAATTGTGCTAGCGTGTGTTGGTTCGGGTAAGTAATGGTATAATATTATGCTTGAAAGGGGTATCACTACTCTTATACATGTACTCTCTAGTTTTACCATCATATGAATTTTCTTCAAATGCCTTGCATGTTTAATTCCAGAGCATTTTGTTGGACGTTCCCATATTCCCAGCAAATGTATTCTGCTGTAATAGTATATATTGAAACAGGTAAATATTCTACCCCCACTCCCACACCCACCCCCGCTCCAAATGAAAATATAATGCGAAATGCAAGTACATACATTCAAGACCTGCCTGTCTTTGCAGTTTTTGAATATTCTTCAAGAACCTCATTCTAGCGTTCGAAGTCGTTATTCTAACGCATGAAGTTAATTCTCGCAACAACGATTATTTGTAATGCTACAAAGAATCATTTCTCATAACCATGCTAACATTATTCAGCATCCAAGACACGCTAGTTTGGATGAAATTGGCTTATGGTACCTCTTGAAATCCTAAAATGTATTTATTTCATTCCAGTGATATTCAACGGTATCGGACTCGCTATCTATGCGGATAAATCTGGCGGGTTCGCTTGGGCATTCTACCTCTGTTGGGTTGGAACGGCCTTTTTCCTTTTGTGTTCCGTTCTCGCAGGGTTGATCATTCCTCAGCTTAGGATTTGAATAAGTACAACCCAAAGATCAACGATATGGAAATGCATTGTAACCAATAGGAACACCCCATCTGAACATGTACATGATAGAAAAATCATCTGGAGTTCGACCCCAGAACACGTGCTCACAACAACAAAATAATTAAATACAGGGAATACAGAGAAGTGAGACCGTAATTTCTCAGTCATCGCGTGTGTGACATATGGAATACGTTGCCGGAATCAGACAACTCAGCATCATCAGTGAACTAAACCTTTTTAAGTCTGGTCTCGACAGAAAACCTGAAAACGTAAAAGTATTGCCAGACGCCGATGCACGTCATGATCGCAGCCAACACAGTTGTGACATATTGATCTGCAACGGGTCTTGTAGCCTAAAGAGCAGAAGAGGATGTTTTATGTGTACATATGTATGCATTTGAGGCTCGGATACAGCGGTTTATTAAAATGTATGTATGTACATCATATATGACTGTATATTTTTAATGGATGTAAGCACAGGGTGTTCCTAGGGACAAGTTTCTACAGACAAACATTTACTACTTTAAAACGATAGCTTATTTTTTTAGCTCCATGCCATGATAATAGAATATGATAAAGGGAGGAGATTTGCATGCATGGTTTTGTTTGTATCAATCAGAGCTTTGTTTGTTAACATGCATTTTTTATGTTAAAATGGAATCTTACATGTAAGTAGTTCGATTGATGTCTCAGTCTCATGTCGGTTATCTAGATAATTCCCATTGCTTAATGCAGGTGCTGTTAATTGAGGGACATAACTTTGTATTCCCAATTGAGTTGAGTAATCTCTTTTTATATTATTTTATTCATTTTGATATATATTCATAACACACATTCATGCAACATTTATGTTTAACTAATAACATAGTATAGAGAAATGGTGATGGCCCATCACCCTTTAATGGTGATCATACCTGGCCATCACCTTTAAAAGGTGATCTGTTAGAGTCATCACCTTAAATGGTGATTTTGCCTTACCACCCTTGAAAGGTAATGACCTAAATTCGTTGCTTTAATACCACTCTTCAGAGGTGATGACCATCACTTTTAAAGGTGATCATAAAAAGGGTGATGGCTCTAACTTATCACATATTATAGGGGTGATAGTTATCACCTTTTTACGGGGCGATTTAGACCCGTATGGACTAATGGTCCTGTCTTAAAGCGAGCACAGATGGTACGGTTGCCAGGGTGACTGCTTGTTTATTTAACCGCTTTAGGCTTTGAGAGGAAGAGCAGAAGAAAAGAGTCTTCAAGTTATTCAGCTACTGCAGATAGTTTGGTCAACTATTTTTGCTAGATTTTGTTTTACTTGGTCCGTATTGGTGAAGTTAAATATTTTCTACTATTCTTATATATGTTCATATGTCATTTTCTGTTTTAGAGCATGAATACAAAATGGATATTATTCAGAGGTTGAATTAGAGAGTTTTCCTGAAAGGATGTCATAAATCGCTGACCTAATAAAAACTTTATTTAGTGCACTTAATATATACAGAAGAAAATAGTTTGAGGCAGACTTATCATATGTTTGCCATGTTGGCAAGAAATTCTAATTTGCTAGGCTTCCATTCTTGCAGAAAATGTATTCTGGCTATGTAACTTGGAGATTTATACACAAACATCCCCTCCACCAGACCCTCTATACCATTTAGAGCACAGACACATGCATGACCTAGGTCAGTGGCTTGGTTCACTTAGCTGATAGGGTCAATTGATAGGGTCAAACTCCAAGTCATCATGATCTACATGTACAAGTCTGCATAATATAACAACCATTGCCAGAATTTGTAACCTTCCAAACTAGGGGTGTACTGGCAGGAGAAGGTACATGTTTATAATATGATGCCATGAGAGGATGCATGCCAGCATAGCTCCAGTCCATCTAACCATGAGGATTTTACATTGTATCTCAATACTCATATTTTGTCATTTACTGCTGAAGGATATGCTTTCTATAATCTGAAAAAGTAAAATATTTAGCAAATATTGGTAACATGCAGAGTGGACATTATTTATCATTTCATCAGGTTGGTTTCATAATAAATGTCTGTCCCATCGGTCACAAGTTATTTTTTTAAATATATATGTGTACAGTTACACTAATTCACTAGAGATCCTTGTTGAAAGCAATGTGTGAGAATGCAAATTGTATGGCTCTTCGCCATGGGACTGAACATCAAAGAGTTATTGGAATTATTCCAACAGCCTATTTTACATTTAAATAGCCCCGTTTCAGTGCCTACGGCTCTAGTTTTTAATGTGCACTTTCACATCGTTCGATGTTCTTAAGTGAGAATACAAATACAATTTCAAGCGAGCTTATATTTATGTTAGAGGTTGACAGGAGATACCCAATCATGTTACTAACACAATAGTTCAAACATGCCTGAACGTTACATAAAAGCTGAAGGGGCAAGCACCCTTATAAACATAATGCCATTCGTCGATCTGTTTGTCGGTATTTTATGAATTATTGTTAATTCTCCTAGAATCCTTCAAGTCTCTCTTCGTGTTCAAATGTATATATAGTTTTGTGATTCGTTAACATTTAATACCTGTACTGTATACCCGCACTAAACGAATTGCGAGTCAATTCGAATAGAAGATATTCGTATTGTATCAATAGAGATTATAGTCCAAATGACGCTTTTGCTATCCCACATTTTGTCTGTTCTGAATATTTCTTCTCACTAATCTACTTGTATTAGACTGATCACACAAGCATGATATACGATCGTCTTCTTGTTTACGATTGTCGGAGCGGCGAAACAGACTTTGTTGAACCCTTTCTGGAGCGCAGAAGGTCGAAGTGTACCCCTTCCAATTTGGTTCTCGGTCCGCTGATTGTCCTTTCTTTTCTCCTTCCCTCCAGTTCAGGTGGTCTTCCTGGAATTATTGTTTCCTCGCGAAATTGTTTTTCGTGATCACCGCGATTCCAGTTTGTATGACGTTTAGTCGCATCGGAATACAAATTGTTTTGGCTTCGCGTATCAAACATTGGTTTTCTCGTTTTTTGCGATTTTCCTTCGAGGTTTTCCTTTTCATTCTTCAACACAATGATCGTTCTGATGCTGATCGAGAAAATATTAAACATCAGCAGGTGTCTATTCTTTGATCTGTCGGATTTCGTTCAAAAAACTTAAAAAAAACAGGTCTAGGCAAGGCCAATATACTCACTACATCATCACGCGGGAGATTACCTTTGTGGGCACCAAAATGGCACACATAGTTAAAGTGATCGTAAACCCTCAAGTATAGTTTCCATCAAATCAAAGGCCATTACGAACTGTGTCGGAAAATATTTATTGTAACTTTTTACGATTTTATTACACAGAGTAAACTGTAAATAAAGCATGGTATTCTATGGTGGTCTGCTGCAATCATATCTAGGTACGGTGACGTCACACTGTCTTAATACATATATTTCAAACTGTGTATGCACTTGCCAATGATTGATTCAAGTTTAAGGTGTGTATACTTTGAGTTTCAACAGACTCACTGCTCCAATGTGCATGTTTCACCAAAATCGGGGATATTAAATGCAAGATTCAAATTGATTTGACCCTTACGAGTTACCATCTCCCAGATTTTGGTGAAACATGCATATTGGAACAGTGAGTCTGTGTTGAAACTCAAAGTATACACACCTTAAGCTTGAATCAAGCATTGGAAAGTGCATACAAAGTTTGAAATATATGTATTCAGGCAGTGTGACGTCACCGGACCTAGATATGATCGCAGCAGACCTCCATATACACACCTTAAGCTTGAATCAAGCATTGGAAAGTGCATACAAAGTTTGAAATATATGTATTCAGGCAGTGTGACGTCACCGGACCTAGATATGATCGCAGCAGACCTCCATAGAATACCATGCTTTATTTGCAGTTTACTCTGTGTAATAAATATTTTACCACACTGTTTGCAATGGTCTTTCATTTGATGGAAACTTTACTTGAGGGTTGACGATCACTTTAAATTTGCAATCATGCGTTCGTATGGCACACCGTTTTACTTTTTATTCAGTATCAACATAATCTTCAAATGATCTGATGATGTCACTATAAGCGATTTGCTGATGTCATCAAACGATTCGCTGATATCACCAAACAATTTGATGATATCATCTAAAACGTCGATTTCCCGATACCAGCAAATCATTTTAGTGATGTCATTAAATCATTTGAATATAACACCAAATCATTTGATGATATCAACAAATGTTGTATTTGCTGATATCATTAAACCATTTGATGATCTCGTTAAAGATGATGGATGTCCGGAGATCTGACTTTTAATCCAGAGGACAGGCTATGCAGTTACTAGTGTAGCTTCCACATTTTTGCCAAGAGTGGCTGTAGTGACTATTTTGATTTTAGGCTGCTGGCTTTGGACACTACTATGAGGAGAATTTATGGCTCTCAAAACAAACGACTGTTTCACTGAGGGATACTATTAAATGAAAGGAGAACCAATTTTTAGCGTAATTTAACACCCTATTTCATTTGGCAACAAACGTAAATGTATCACGACAGATAGCCTATCCTTCCTAGACTGAATCTGAGTTGAAACATCTGTATCACATTAACACTGCAGCGTTCTGGTATAATCGTGTTGAACTTTGACACAGATTTAGTGACTTGTAAACATGTTGGTCGACGTCGGTCATCACAGGTATATGTGCTAAATACGAACTTCCATTCAAAAATACTCCCTAGTTTGGGCCGCTTTTTTGACTATCTGGTGGTCACATAATTCATCATTTTTCAACAGATTATTTGATAGGGCTATTACATCATCGCTCTGAAATATTTGTATCTAATACCGCTCAAGCCGGTGCTAGGGGCCGTGTGGTCATGCCATTCAATATGTTCACATGAACAGCTACAATACAAGCGTGGCTGGAATGCAAATCATCGGAAGGATCACTTTTGGAATTTGTGATGTTTTTGAAATATGCAGTCAGTTTATTTGTCTGTGAGGTCATATGACTTCGTGTCAGTACTCCGGAATCATAGCGTTATAGATTCACAACCAGAAAAAAGTCGCTGTACAATGTTAGTGTAACATCAGATTATCGCGATGCATAAGGGTGATTTTATTTCATTCACAACACCAGCATGCCAAAACAAAAAGTTCTGAGGACCGCAACATCTCACCTTGTCAGGAGATCCGTTGATGCAGCAGTATTCACTCGTATTGTAGAGCATAAATGACGTAATATGAATTCAATCAAACCAGAAACTGCTTGGATAAATGCAAGTTGGCGGATGTTTGCCCCAATTTTGATGTGACCGTTTCAAATTCAGAATAGTTACTGTATTTCAATGTAACAGCGTTCAGTGAATGCCGATTAGACGCAGCATTAAAAGGGCGGTGGAAAACGATGCGGGCGAACTGACACGAAGTCATATGACCCCACAGACTGCATATTTCAAAAACATCACAAGAACCAAAAGTGATTCCTGTGAAGATCGCTCGTATTATAGCTATTCATGTTGACATATTGAATGACATGACCACACTGACCCAAGCACGGCTTGAGCGGTATCAGATGCAAATATTTCAAAGCGATGATGCAAGGCGTATCTACTCAGTATATCATCACGTGGGAGACTACGTTTTGGGGCACTAGAATGGTACACATACTTGAATGTGCACTCAGGCATCCGCTTTCTATTCGTCTCTAATTTCGTGAGACGACTACACAGACAATGAAACAGAAGCACTCCCTTAATTTAGGACATGTAGTGATCGGCCATGAGAAACGGAATGCTGCAAGCACCAAGATCGCTGCTTCGAAAGTGAAGTTATATACCCTGCAATCCATGAAAACATTGTCCCATTAATGTGTTGTTTAATATGAATTCAAAGAGGTGGAATAAAAGTCGGTTTCTCCGAATATGACACTGATCAAGTTGATCAGCAACGAGGGATCTCCATGCATAGCCTAACATCTTAGGCTCATTTTGAATCTATAAAAAAAAGTCCATAAGTCCTCAACAATATACTGTAGGCACATGTAGGCACTGTCGTGATATGACTGAAACATAGTTGAAAATGACGTTAAATCCTACTTACACATTCACTCGAATAAGACTAGATGTGAAAAGCAACATAGGTATCATGGGAGCAGACTACAAAAGAGAAATACCATTACAAGCGTCTAGTCCGTCATTCGTAATCCAGCCGT
Source organism: Hanleya hanleyi (assembly GCA_036873755.1). Taxonomy (NCBI): domain Eukaryota; kingdom Metazoa; phylum Mollusca; class Polyplacophora; order Lepidopleurida; family Hanleyidae; genus Hanleya; species Hanleya hanleyi. Next base: position 15,216 of record JAVTVY010033662.1, on the reverse strand, counting down.
CGTCCATTAGAGAAGATCCGCGTCTATAATCCAAAGACCTATTCCATTTTCCATATAACAGTATTAGCACCAAATTCAAAAAGACAATCATAGTATACAAAAACATAGGCTTGTTTCCTGCAAGAGAGAAGCGGTCAACAGTTTTCAATGATGCCGGCAAGGCATCATGATGTTCCAAAACTATCAAATCCGTATCGCTGATCAGTATTCTTAATCTATAACATTCGTTGTAAACTCGTCATCTAAAGAATGATGTATCTCAGTCACGCTTTGATTGTGACTGTTCATATGAATACCATGAGGTTCTTGAAGTACATGGGTTCATACGGCCCCTAGCCCCGGGTTAAGCGGAATTAGACACAAGTTACGAAACGTAGCGCCATAGATCTTGCACGCTACGTTCGTATTTTGTTATCAGCATGCGATATGTATCGCCAAATTTGAGAAACTTTGAGCGTAGGCGCTTGGTGGAATAGCCCTGTTTTTTAAGTTTCTGCACCAGTGTTTTGTGACGTTGATTAAAATCGTCACATTTAACACAGGATCTAGCAAATGCTACTAAGTGAGATATGTATACGCCATATGCAGGTCCTACTGGAATATTACTGTCCAGAAAGGGATAGTTTACGATGTCGAAATTGTAATCATCTCTTTTGTCATAAAGTCGACGAGAGAGAATGCCCGCTTCATTTTTATAGAGATATAGATCTAAATATGATGTGCCTGCAGGGCTATCTGTAGTTTCCTTCAAATCCAGTGAAGGTGGATATATATCCTTCACTGCCTCATTTATATAGCGGTTATCCACAGCGAGAAGATCGTCTATATAGCGTTTGGTGAATGAGAAGGAACGGGTTTTGAATCGATCGGTTTTTGAAAGCGCCTGCATATAGTCATATTCATAAGAGAACAGATACAGGTCAGCCAACAGGGGTGCACAATTAGTACCCATTGGAATACCTATATGCTGCTGATATATTGTGTTGCCAAATTTCACATAGATATTATTAATGAGAAATTCATGCAACTCTATCAACAAAGAAACATCCCATGAATGATATCTCTTGTATGTAGTAGAGCTAAAGAATGCTTTATGGCTTCTGACATTAATATATCTACGATCAGTTTTCTTGAACACAGATACTATTAATGAACAATAAGGTCCTGATGAGGGATTGTAGTATAGAGAGTCGAGAAATCCCATGTGGATACATGTCTGTACGGTATGTGACCTTTAGCATCAAGTTCTTCAGTAGGACATTTTGAGTTTTTCAAGATGGGTCAAATTAAAATTAGAGAGAAGGTGAGCATCTTGTGAGATCTACCAATTCATTGGACACAAGATCCACGAAAGGGCCATACTCCCCCAACAATGAGATGGAGGGTGATGGTCTGGCAGAAAAGAAACCAATATGAAAGTAACTGGATATTGAAGGCGTATGTTCAAGTCCATTTCAATGCTGTCATTGAGGTATGTAACGGTGTCAATTTACGTGGCTTCCGGGATAGAATACTGGGTGTATAAGAAGGATGCTCGTGAGGATCAAATCAAATTGTTTTTAAGTCGATCAAACTTTTCTCAAATGAATTATTAGGCAGATGGTCAATTTATTTTTCAAACAATGATCAGAAGAGATGCGTAGTTGTCTGTCCTCAAGCATCACCAATCATTTTATTTCTACACGTACGACAATCAACAACAATTTCTGTAATAATATCGATTAAGAGTTTGATATACATTGCATCTCATGTCTCGTACTGAGTCCGCCTTTAGATATGCTCCTCTGCGGAAGAGGCATCTTGATTCTGTATTTTCCGTCCGTCCTAAACTACAGCCTAAACTATCTAAGCTATCTGTTCAATCCTGTGGGTATGTTCTTACCAGGTTTACCCCATGTTGAGGCGTTTGCTCAATCGGACGTCCACGATGCTCATCCATTAACGTCAGATGAGTTGTTTGAGCTGATCTGTCATCACAGCTCCCGAGCTAGCGTAACTATTTCCGCTTAAGCCGATGCTAGTGCCCGTGTGAATATGTCATAGTCTCCACATGGACACTGCAATAAAAGCGCGGCTGAGATACTAAGACTACGTCCGATAATCCACCGTATTCTCGGGTATGAATTTTACGTGCCGAGAGATGCTTTCCTGTAGAGTCATATGGTTGCTTTTAGTCGCCAGATGTCGATTTTTTCCACCTCTTACATATCGCCCCAATTTATTACCTGTATATCGTAGGATTCGCTGCTGGACTGTTAGTCCCCGAGGCCCGCCCTCTGTACATGTCTCTCGACAAATATATGTAGGTTTATTGTTTTGGTGGGAAATTTAAGCCGTACGACGTCGGACATTACAGGTTAGTTTTTCTGGGTATTCTTGCATTTACCTGGTTTGGCCCATGTTGAGGCGTTTACTCCATCGGACGTCCACGATGCTCATCCATTAACATCAGATGAGTTGTTTGAGCTGATCTGTCATCACAGCTCCCGAGCCAGCATATCTAATTCCGCTTAAGCCGGTGCTAGGAGCCGTGTGGATACTTCATAGTCTCCACATGAACAGCTGCAATAACAGCGCGGCCGAGATACTAAGACTACGTCCGGGAATCCACCGTATTCTCTGGTATGAATGTTAGGTGCCGATGTATGCTTTCCTGTAGAGTCATATGGTTACTTTTTAGTCGCCAGACGTCGTCAAGTTTTCCCACCTCTTGCATAACGATCCAATGTACTATCTGATTAACTATTGGTGCTGATAAAACTGATATTTTGCCTATTTTCCAGCGATTTGGACTCGTTCGCCCATTTCCCTCAGTTGATGTGATCTTGTGTGCCGAGCAAGCCTAAATCGTCACAAATTTGTAAAGGGTATGAGAAACATGGCCGCCGCGGAGCTGTTTAATCAAATCTTGATGTCATTCTTTCTCACGGCTAACGTCTATCCACAAATGTTATGAATGGGGCATCTACCCCCCTCCAGTCGACTCTTCTCCACACGCCTTCACCACCGCCATCCATCAAACACTTCAGCGTTAGGCCTCCGCCTCGATCCCGATCCTCGATCTCTTTTACCATTCTGTTATCAGCCTATCTTGCCCACCACACCCGCTCTCTCTTCTAATTGCCCCTTTTGGAATTCATAGACATGGTCATGTCGTCAGTTACATTAACATTCACGGCGAGAAGATCGTCTACATGTATATAGCGTTTGGTGAATGAGAAGGAACGGGATTTGAAGGTCATTTACAGATATTTACCAATCACGAGCTAGTCAATGTTTTTCATCCGGACACCTGATTGTCCGTCTGATTGATTGCACGAACAGCTGTGATAGTTCCGCTATGCGTACAGGATTAATACACGATTGTATGATTGCATATACGCTAGGTCGTGTTCATTTATCTTCTGCTATTATGTAATTGGATTAATCGTATAGAAGTGACCTCATCCTCAAATGAATTCCGCTATGTATATATGCTGCTTCGGGTCATCGTTTCCGTCACACCGGTAACAAATTACAAATGACTTCTAAATCTGCAAAACATAATATTATTTGGGTTACTCGGGAGGAAACCCAGACCTACCAGTTCTCTAAGAGATGACTAATTACCCTATTCGGGTAGGGAGCACCCTTGCGGATACAAGATGTAGTGGGGCCAACACGATCAATAGTTGTGTTATGCAGGACATATATGACTGTAATATGTCTGTCCACACTTACAGTTCTTTATTTTGATTGATCACGCATGCGTGTAATATGGCGCTTATAGAGTTTCATAAATGTTTATTGAATGATGTTACTAATTGGAGTTTACGTTATGTACTCTCGACTGAGTCTTAAGATAAATAGAAATTGACCTGGTTAATTCTAAGAACGTACCGTTAATATTACTTATTTTTTAGTTCCGTTCTTCCAGCCCTCTTGTATGAGAGACCTGTGTTGTACATCACGAGTTGATGAGGAATTGTCGATGCTTAAAATATGAGTGGTACCACAGCGGTTCATTAATTGTGTGCACTTTCGCTGAATGGCAAGACACGCTCTCAATGAAGGTTTCTCACTTTCTGTATAATGTATTTACATCACAAATTGCAAGTACTTTCACAGCTGCTATTTTCAAATAGCACTTTTCACTTTTGTTTCATTATCAGCAGTCATGGTGTCTAAGAAACTTTTAGAGACTGGGTGAATGGAAGGATGTTTATCATTCTCAATCTTCTGTTTATTAAATCACGGGTCAGTAATATTCTCTTGATTCTGTCGGAGCTGTCGCTGCATTCCTATGTAGGGTAAGGAATTTATCTTTTACTAAATTGCCAGGAACCGTGAAAAGACTTTGCTTTGAGCGTATTATCATTTATCAAGACAAAACCGCAGGTAGAAACAGCTCCTTTTTCACAAGATAACACTGGTAAGAGACGTGCGCGGTATAATATACCGACAGTGTAAGAAGAATGCCATGACGTTATAAACGAAGGCTTTTCACAACGATCCGAGACGACGAAGTGACTGACATTTTGAGCTCTCTCCAACCGGACAATTTAGTTCGGAATACCAAATCTCCTGAAACCAGGCGAATATTGCCGAGAGGAAGAAGAAACGTGACGGACTTAGAGACAAAATTGTTCGATCAAAAAAAAGTTCTGCAAAAAGTTGAGAATTGTATGGGAAAAGTAAAGATGGAAAACAAAAAAAACAAAAAAATTCAGAGATCTGGCGCGCATAATTCTTATGAATTGAAAGCGCCATCCAAATTAAAAATAGATAGAGAACGATCCGAGTAACTGATTATCACATCTCAGTGATCGATAGTAATGTAATATACCTCAATGATACAAAAGCTGTATCACATCTGTACAATTTTGTAAATATCTTTCGATTCCGTTTCGACATTTATAGACCGATGGCTATGCTAAAATATTGTGATGTGAGAAATAAATGATCAAACGCGTGCTTATTTATCTGCTTTATATCACATTCTTTTGATGAAACCCACATGGAACTCGATGAAGCTCTTTTCATGTGTTTTGTTTTCTTAACTCGTATGAAAATAATCAGATAAACGACAACTCGTTGTGATAATCTATATATTGATCAGCCTGTAAATTGAGTGTAAAAGAGATAGACACCTAAATGTAGTCACTTATGTTTCACGAGGACAAGACTCTAAATCAGTGAACTCGACTAACATGTTTATTGACGTCGAGGTGGCTCTTCCTGTCATTTTGTTTATATTAAATTTAAAGGTACTCCACTTAATATAGATTTCAAACGAATAAAATCTGCGGGCTCCCATACGACCTTTGAATATTTTGACGTTGAAGTGATCAGACCGTTATTAAAGCTAATTTTCGCTGCTGTTCCAATACTATTATAATTATCAATGCTAGCATCAATTTGTAGTCGTATTGCTAAAATACATGTCATTCTCTCCATGCTAGGTGTATATATTCCACATTCGGTATAGATTCACAACACAGAATGGAAAGTGGAGTTCCCGCACAACTTTTCGATTTGATAACCAAAGGAATTTCACCTCTTGTTTTCAAAAGGAGACGGAATAACGTCACACGATGCATCACTGGGATTCATGACGCAGTGACATGCGCTGGTGTGCTTCTTGACCGCGCCCCAACTTGAGCAAACGGTCATTTCGGATACTGCCGAGCCACCGTGATCTGTAATCAGTCTCAAAATGTGAATGTATATTTAAGATCAAATCAACGAAATAAGTGGCGTTTCTTCGTCCAACTGTATAAATCCCATCACATAGTTCTTTTAATCCCCATAATCAGTAACGAGACAGATCGCTGACATACGAGTAACTAAGGCATAGACAAACTTTCGATTGGTTAAATCCACGTGACTTGACATTCCTAGCTACGCAAGCGAAGTTACTGAGTTATCTTGTGCATTTTTATTTCTGTTATCTTACTTTACTAATTATTGACGGCATAAGATTTGCAATACTGACATCTCGGAGACAGGTGAGTCACTTGAGAACTGCACGACGATTCACATGCCAGAAACAAAGCCATTACAAGATATATATTTAAGAAATGATGTTTTCATAGACGTGTTCCATGGATATTTTATGTACGGTTTCCAAACTAACCGTGCGTAAAATAACCATTGAACACGCCTATGACAACATTATTTCCATCTTATTGCACTATTCAAACTGATTATCAACAAAGACTATAATAATGGTTGAATAAATATAGTAAACTTCGGCAACCGTTCTTTGTTGAAAAAAACTCGTCCACTGATATTGGCAGGATGCTTCCATCCCAGTTGGCATTATGCCAATATCGGTGGAGCCGTTTATGTGGTTTCTCAAATGGGAATTGACTCTTGAATCCGGCTGTGTGGAAGAAACGTGGATATAGGTCTATTTCTGTCGCTTTGTTTATCAATTTCACGATGGAAAGAACAGTTAAACTTCAGAAGTAAATTCCATCTTGTAATTCATTTGTTTTATTCGATTGTATCTTGTATGAAAGCAGACGTCCCTTTCCTCACCCGACTTGTGAAATAGAATCTCCCAACTACATTTCACACAACTGTGTTAAAAGACCCAATAATTGCACAGCTAGCAAATTGTTGTAGACGCAAGTGTTATAAAATGTACAATGATGGCAGCCATCTTGGATTACGCAGGTGACTGAAAAGAATTCCCAACCGTCCTCTCATTGATGTCCAGAACTCCTCAAGTTTGAAGTCAATCGGTTCAATGGTTCTCGCGTTATTGGTCGGACAATAAATGTGTGAAGATCCAAATGCTGACAATCCAAGATGGTTGATGACCGCCATCTTGGATTACACATATACATGAAAAGTAATCCCAACCGTCCCCTCACCGATGTCAAGACAATCCCCAAGTTTGAAGTCGATCGGTTGAATAGTTCTCGAGTTATTGGTCGGTCAAGAAATGTGTAAAGATACAGCTGCTGAAATCCAAGATGGCCAACTTGGATTACGCAGGTAACTCAAAAAGCAATCCCAACCGTCCTCTCATCGATGTCAAGACACTTTGCAAGTTTGAAGTCGATCGGTTCAACGGTTCTCCAGTTATTGATAAGAAATGTATAATGGAATTACGGACGCCCGGTATTTCTAAGTCTCCACTAATGTGGCGGGGGACAACAAAAATATTATTCGGTCAACATTTACTATGTTTCCAGTAACGTTTAGAAAATATAAAATATAATTTAACTGCGAATTTCCCATGTAGTTGTCGGTTTAAACACACAACTTCTGTTTCAATAGATCAACGTATTTTGCAAATTTAAGGTTTGCAAATTTAATCAAGAAGTTGTCCTTTATTCTGTCTGAAATATGTGGTACCGTGCAGATTTATTAACTGGTGTCCAGAAGTAGCTGGTAGTTTATTAATTATGGTGTCATAATTATTGACCATGCCAGTATGCATCGGAAAGTCAATATTGTGTTAGAGATTAACCTTCGTGGACAACTTGCTGGGCACAATTACAACTTGAGCTACAGGGTTAGAGGGTAGATCAATACTAATGAGAAGGTAATCAATCCCACCATTGTCACGCAGGTAATAGTAAATTACTTAACTCCATCTTTAACAGTTCCAAGCTGATATCAACACTGGCATGAACATGAATGAAGCGGAGATATACTTATCATTACCTACGTAGTTTCAGAAACGATACTTCAAGCTTTCGAACAAGGTCTAATATTATTAGAATGTTTGCATAGAAATACTTATCCGTTGTATGCCAATGACAGGCAATTACTGAATTATATTTTTATCGGTACAGAGAGAGTTAAACTAATTCCGAGTACATTCGGTACTGCGCCCCTGGTGGTACAGGGAAGATAAACCCTTTTCTGAATAAGACTATCCGCGTCCGGAAGATCTTGAGTTTTCATGATCTTGTTCGTATCACCGATGATCGACGGGCATATAGACTGGCCGCCGTCGCCTAATAACGTTGGGCCGATTGACGACAGGCTTCTAATAATGCCGACCTTCACTGTAGCGGCGATGTCATGACCTGTTGACGTGTATTTGTGACGTTATGCAACAATCGGATTAACAATTCCATTATAACGTCGTATTGTGACGTGTAAAAAAATTCTGCTGTGACGTTACGGACTGACGCGGACCCACAGACACTCTCGTCAAGCTGTACAGCCTGTTCTTGACAAGGCCGAACTGAAGGTCGATAAAAGAAACAATCCTTTACAGAATATCATTATATAACATCATCAGTTATCAAATCCTAAAGCAAGATGAAACAGACGCATATCTTGAGCGATAGTTTTCACATTGATCTGTAGCATTTCCTCTACGCATCGAGCCATTTTATAAACACCCCATGTTGAAGGTATGGGCTCAAATTTGGCCGCCATTACGTCTTTCCATTATTAGATACTGGTCCACAAGCTTAGCGATAGCGGGTCATGCGCAGTGGATGGGTACTAGTCTAGACGGGCATATTGCTTGTCCTTGAGGGTAGCGTTTCGCTTCATGCAAACGTCATATTTCTGACGTCACGGAAGGCTCACGCTCACGCTTGACGGCAATTTGAGACGTTCTATGTTTTCATTGGGCGGTCTGAGAGCCCGGCGGCGAGGGAAAATATATTAGATAGAGGATCAGAAGCAGAGGAGGAATACATCAGATTCAACGACCGTAAATCATGTAGGTTACTGTCGTTAAGAAAACATTTCCGGATCACTAATCCAGATCTTGTTCGTAAGAAGTTTAGCACCAATTTCTAATATGCTACAAATACATAACGCAAGAGAGAAGCGCTCAGCTGTTTTCGATGATTACAACAAGACAGCATGATATTGTTTACAAATTATCCATATCACTGGACTGGATGTTTTATCAAAAATGAATTTCCATGTCAGTTTGTAGAGTATAATCTGTTTCAGTTTCGCTTTGACTGTATCCGTTCATTTGAACACCATGGAGATGGAAAACACATTAAGAAATTTCCGTCAACCGAACAAGTTTTCATTATGATCGAAAATAAACGAAACAAAACACGCCCAATATACAAACGTTCACAGCAGTTCATATGACGCGTTGCTGTGGTGCACATTAAATGATTGTTCAATAAATGGTAACAACGTGTGAATTTAGTCCGAAATGTTGTAAGAAAATTTATGGGAATACGACGTCTCAGAGTTCGTTATGGCATGACCCATATATAACCGTAAACCGTTTCAGCACTTAAGGGAAGAATAGCATCGTACGGCAGCCAGGGAAAATCCAAACAGAGAATATATCACAACACACAGTTATGTTCAATCACTAGCCATAAGGTATCGTTAAGTAAAACGAATGACACTGTACCTGTATATAATTTATCTGGGGTTGGACCTGTCCCGGAGGTTTCTGGCACACCCTGCCACGTCACCCACAAAGAGGCGGAACACGAGAGGGAAACAAACATGTCACTGTCAGATTAAAGGATGTTATTTTCTGCGCCGATCACATCTCGTTGATGCAGATATTCTCAACCCAACCTTCTTTACAGAATGTGAGGACGGTCAGTTTTATTGGATTGTTAAGGAATATTGTTGTTGACCCTGATATCATTCCGGACACTGCCCACAAGCTGGGGTGATGCCTTCCGCAATGATGTGAAGTTCTTGCACTCTCACTGGTTCTACCATCTTTTCCGATGCCAATGGAGAACTGCTCTGTCTTTTAACCCTATTTGGCCTGGGCTTTTTGGGACCTGTCCAGGCCTGGTGGGAGGGGGGTGGGCGAAATGGTCTCCCCCCCCCCTAATTATTTAGGCGGTTGAATCTTACCACACTATACCCTTGGGTCAAACTCTACCAGAAAATGTAAAAATGTAAAAAATCAAAATCAGCAATTTCTGGTCGATTTTTCGGTCAGATTTATTGGACTTTTTCATTTGTGCAATTTCTCCGGTCAATACATTAGTAAATATTAATGTGATGTGAAATAAAATAGCTTTTGCCCACTTTTTATCGCGGAAAATCAGAAATTGTGAAGAAAAATGACGAAAACATCACTTTTCTGGAACCCCACGTGGCCGTCATTTTGATTTTACTAATGATTCTCTGCTCGGGGGTTATGCAAATAGCCTCAAAATGATCCCAATATGATAAACTGTAAGTCACGGAGTGCCAGATCACAATCTGTTGTCGTTACGGAGATAGCGCAGAAAGTTTGGTAGGGTGGCCATTTTGCCCGCCACCCCCACGCTTGGTAGGGTCAATGGATTATTGTATAGCTCGCCATTGAGAAAGTTTCGGCCACTAAACGACCTGGGCTTGTACGCGGACAATATAGTTTCACATAAGCGTAGCGGGAGACGCTGGAGATGTTATTCTCATAACCATTTTAGATAGGTGCCTTATGGTTTGGCATCAGGGCGTATCGAAGACTTTTTAGTGCAAGATAGAATGAAGACAGAGTCAACTTTGTTGAATATGTTGCTGATTTATTGTAGATGCATTCTCTTAACCTAAGGATCGTCGGCAGCAATCAAAACGATGGACTTGTGCAGCTCATCATTTTGTATGCTCTCAAACTGGGGTGGTTATTTATCTTATCTTTGAGACATGATGGAATCAATATACATGGCAGCTATCGACGGTCCCTGCATACATTGTGTGACAATTGAAAGTACTTTCTGTCTCTGAACTAAACGCATATATTAAGGTAGCGATTTACAAAGTACAGATGCAGTGCAGATTCTACATTAAACATTTACATTTATATAACTGAAATCTGAAGAACGGATCTGACGCGTACTGAATACAAGCGTCTAGTCCGTCATTCATAATTCAGCCTTCGTCCATTAAAGAATATCCGCGTCCATAATCCAAAGACCTATTCCATATAACAGTATTAGCACCAAATCCAAAAAAGACAATCATAGTATACATGAACATAGGCTAGTTATATAAAACATATATATGTACAATTTCAAAGAGAAGGTAACTGATAATGCATAAACCTCTAGGCCACTGGGTAGGATGTTTGTATTAAAAAAAGCAGCATTCAGAACCAAAACCAATTCTCTTATGTGAATCTGTCAGCTTTTGCTATAACGTGTGCCCAAGTAATAAAACAAAATTAAAGAAAAAGAAATTATCCAGTAGGAGTCAAATATCACTATGGTAAGAAAGTCATATTTTAAAGCATGGTGCTCAAACGGTCCCTATCACCCGGTTGAGCGGAATTAGCCTGTGAAGGAACCGTCAAGGGTTGCACTGCATATTCGCGCCATCATCACCCAGTCATCCATCTATATACAGCTACAACATTCCTTCAGCCCTTCGTCAATATATTTTTATTATAACTTCAAATATCGACGCAGATGTAAACTTAGATATGCCGAAATGACGCGTACAAAATGTATCCTATTTGTGACGAAATATTGCTTATCTACATGTCCATCGTCGACGAAATTTCATGCATTGTACATGTATGTTATTCAGCCTAAGCCGGAAAAAGGGGCCATTTCTAGCGATCCTCTCCGCGTAAGGCTGATGGTTTATTAAATACTCAAAAGAATATGTGACAACAATACGGGGAAAACTCCCTTGTGTGTAATGTTAATCAAGCTAATTTTTTTTTCAATCCAAAACCTGCCAAATCAGATTTTTCTTGAAGTTTACATACTGAAATAATAGCCTCGAATAAACTGCGATGCTCTGTTGTATAAAAATGGATATATGATTGATCAAAATGTGCTCCCTGATCTGATTTGGTATTTTTGGGGCATTTACAGTGAGGATTTTCTCTTATAGCAAAAATATGACACCTCAAACCAAAGTAATTTTGCCACAGAATATATTAAGAAGTGTGTTTATTGGAAAGAACCAGGAATGGTTTTGGTTTGAGGTGTCATATTTTTGCTACAGGAGAAAATCATCCATGAAAATTCCACCAAAGTACCAAAATAAGCCCGGGAGCACATTTTTATCAATCATATCTCCATTTTTATGCAACTGAACATCCCCTTTTTTCGAAGCGGATATTTCAAGTATGTAAACTTCAAGAAAAATCTTATTTGGCAGGTTTAGAGTGAAAAAAAATCGACTTTATTACAGTCACACACAAAGGAGTTTTTCGTATGTAAACGTCATATAGATATCTATTAGATATACTATGACTGCAATGATAGGGGGAAACTCAATAGGATTCCGTGACCAATTCACCAGGACGTGTTTATTAGGATTCCGTGACCAATTCACCAGGATGTGTTCATTAGGATTCCGTGACCAATTCACCAGGACGTGTTTATTAGGATTCCGTGACCAATTCACCAGGACGTGTTTATTAGGATTCCGTGACCAATTCACCAGGACGTGTTTATTAGGATTCCGTGACCAATTCACCAGGACGTGTTTATTAGGATTCCGTGACCAATTCACCAGGACGTGTTTATTAGGATTCCGTGACCAATTCACCAGGACGTGTTTATTAGGATTCCGTGACCAATTCACCAGGACGTGTTTATTAGGATTCCGTGACCAAGTCGACAAGGACGTGTTTACATCGGAGAAATTTGTGGGAAATGTGGGGTCCTAAAACATTTGCGGAAATTCTATCGGACGGTAAAAATACAAAATAACCAGCAAAAATATTTCAAAATCCATATCTCTTCTTAACGGGTTAGCGAATCCAATGTGTGCAATAATAATTTCTTCTTCGTGCATATAGCCGTATCCTTGATAAAGCCAGAATCGAAGCTGCAGTGCGGGAGACGTGTTTCGTGAGAATTGCATGTACATCTTACGCAAAGAAGACAAACATGACTGTGCAACTGATTCACTGAACAAACTTACCAGTCTTGTCCATGATTAAACGAGGTTAGACACCTATGGGTCTCTGCTTATTTAGTCCATGATTGGATGGGGATACTTATGGGGGTGTCTTAGTCTAACTCAGGACTAGATGCGGTTGGATGCCCATGGGAAAGTGTTTGAATCTGTAAACTGGCATGATGGCCAAACTGGTGTCTTTTTTGCACAAGATATGCAAGATGGAATTCACGAATAGTCAAACTTCAGCAGACCCCAGTAAACTCATAATCAGATTTCGGATGCCCTGGGAATATTCGGGACCAAACAGGAATTGAGCTGGCACTCTACATGATGTCAGAAGATGAAAAACATCCTGGTCGAGACGGATGATTTTGTTTCCAATAAATAGATTCATGGGGCACGCTCAAGGCATACATGTATGTGGTCGACCTGGAAAATGTAGCTATGCGTGTCTGTTTGTTAGGAATTTTTGATTGTAAGTAGTATACAGTCCGCAAGGAACATCTTATTGACCTCAGAAATTTGCATATGACCTTTGTGACGTCACGCCTCAGCCAATGAGGAGCGAGTATTGATGTCACGTGGTGTTGTGTGGTGGGAAGTGGGTACAAGATGGCGGCCTGTTTTTGTGTCGTGTGGTGGGAAGTGGGTACAAGATGGCGGCCTGTTTTTGTGTCGTGTGGTGGGAAGTGGGTACAAGATGGCGGCCTGTTTTTATGTCGTGTGGTGGGAAGTGGGTACAAGATGGCGGCCTGTTTTTATGTTTTTATGTCGTGTGGTGGGAAGTGGGTACAAGATGGCGGCCTGTTTTTATGTCGTGTGGTGGGAAGTGGGTACAAGATGGCGGCCTGTTTTTGTGTCGTGTGGTGGGAAGTGGGTACAAAATGGCGGCCTGTTTTTGTGTCGTGTGGTGGGAAGTGGGTACAAGATGGCGGCCTGTTTTTGTGTCGTGTGGTGGGAAGTGGGTACAAGATGGCGGCCTGTTTTTATGTCGTGTGGTGGGAAGTGGGTACAAGATGGCGGCCTGTTTTTATGTCGTGTGGTGGGAAGTGGGTACAAGATGGCGGCCTGTTTTTGTGTCGTGTGGTGGGAAGTGGGTACAAGATGGCGGCCTGTTTTTATGTCGTGTGGTGGGAAGTGGGTACAAGATGGCGGCCTGTTTTTGTGTCGTGTGGTGGGAAGTGGGTACAAGATGGCGGCCTGTTTTTATGTCGTGTGGTGGGAAGTGGGTACAAGATGGCGGCCTGTTTTTATGTGGGAAGTGGGTACAAGATGGCGGCCTGTTTTTATGTTTTTATGTCGTGTGGTGGGAAGTGGGTACAAGATGGCGGCCTGTTTTTGTGTCGTAGCGGATTGTGGACAAACGTATAAAAGGAGTCGATTTTTAGGGTAGGGTGCATTCAATCTGACTTACCTGACCTGATCTGCCTGCCTGCTTCCCTGCCTGCCTGCCTGCCTGCCTGCTTGCCTATCTGCTTGTATGAGACGAAAAGCATGAGACGTGGAGAAGATTTTCCCTTTGACCCAGCAGCACCGCCGGTTGAAGTCTTGCCTGAAGATGAGCGTGTCAGGGCCATTTATCAACGACACTGGTCCACCATACGTCATTGTTTCCACCGTGATCGACGTCTTTTAGACTTGTACAATTTTCGACTGGAGGACCTGACGTATTTGACTACCTATGCCGAGAACATTTTCGCAGATCAGGTCACTGCCTTCAAGTTGAATATCACTTTTGGATACATTCTTCGCCATAAAGAGACGGACCAGCTGCGGTATTATTATCCCAGCAATAATACGTATGTATTTGATGAGCCGTTCACGGTGACGGATGCCATTTCTCTGCAGCCACTCATCGACCAATTGACTACGTTGGATCCATTGGAATGGGCTCGGTTGCAACGCCCCAATACCCAATGGTTGGTGGAAATGGTAACGAACGTCACATTTTTCGTTACCAAAATCAGAAATCTCCCTATCGGTGCTCCTGTCATTCTTCCACCTTGGCTGCTTCGTCGATACGGCCTGTATGCGTTAACGGGAGGGAAAAATGGACCCTACAAAGACCGGAAATGTCTGTTTCGGTGTTTGGCCGTGCATGTGGATGAGTGTGACCCCATGTCTTGTGACAGAGTGGCCAATGACTATTGGGAACAGTATTTACAGCAGCAAGACTTGGATAAGCGGCACTTCCGTGGAGTGCCGTTCAAGAATTTGGATGACGTGGAAACACTGTTCAACATCAATATCTTTGTATACCGATTACGATGCGAGGATAATACATTTGTGGCTGAATTGGTTCGGCATTCAACAGAACGGTATGCTGCTACGATGAAAGTCAATGTGTTCGACGACAATGGCGTGAGTCATTTTTCGCTCATCTACAATATGAGCCAGTACGCTCAGTCTTTCAGTTGT